>VDFB02270935.1:0-61410 GCA_007258455.2 Sequoia sempervirens
CTCACATATGTGGGGACATGATCAGTTACACTTGGAAGGAAAACAAACATTAAACTCTAACCTACTTGAGCTCCCTTCAAACACATATTCTAATCCTTATACTTTATTTGGAAGTTGTAAGCAAATCTCAAATCTATTTTAGGAAACAAACATGCATTGTAGAAGTAGAGGAAAGGAAGCTTCTGAGCACAAAAAGTGTTAGATATTGAAGAAGGATCAATTTTGACAAAATAATTGTCCATGGAAGGATCATGATCACTTCAATTTTTACAATATTTGTATCCCAGCAGATCACCTAACTGAAGGTTGTCTGTATTGCTGCAGGCTGAAAGAAAGAGTACATTTCATTATAGTGCAAACAGCCATTAGGAAGTACTCTAGAAGTTTATTCAGTTTGAAAGTCAAACTTCAAATGTCATGAGGCATGGCAAGTAGACAGGATGGGAAGAGAAGCAGTTCCAGGAGCTCCTCCAGCCAACATTTAAAAGAAAGAACCCACGTGTAAGCAAGTTGACTAACCTGATTTATAGAACAGAAGAGTCTGATGATAATACTGTAGAAATTTTGTTAAGGATCTGCAGGAATTCCCTGCTGAACCGAACTTTATGACCTGACATGATTCAACTCTTGTACCAACTGAACCAATTTCTCTTGTTCTGAAGGAGAAACCTTCAAGCTGGTTCTTAAAGGGTCTCAACCTGAAACAATTTACAATAGATGGCCTTTATCAATCAGATAAAGATGAGAAATTGATGGCTGCTGGAGCACTTCTCGGATTGGATGGAGTGACAACAAAGACTTGTGAATGGGTCAAACATTTGTGGTGTCACTTGTCAGTCCTTGTAAGCATCCGGTCCCTTTAGTAATTCCAGTGGTCATATCATACTGGAATTTCCCAAACAGATGGATTGGGGGAGTCAAAATGTCCAGCTTCATGGCTACTCAACAGCACTGATATTCTCTCCATGCTGCTGCCTTCTAGTGTCCATCATTAAACCATTTTGTTTGGGGTCAAAATAGGTCATGTGTATGATCATGATTGTTTGTCAAGCCCTCCTCTGATCAACACAGCATAAATGATGAATGGTTTTTTATCAAGAGGTCATGTATTACATACTGATGCAAAAGCTTCAACACCCTTCTTGTCAATCCCACTTCACAGAGGCAAGCATACATTGGTTGGGTGAATAAAAATGTTAGTAGAATTGCTGAAAGGCAGATTTTTTTGTTAGATTAACTACTTGTTTTCAGGAGTTTGATAAATTGTAAAATGATAGAAACTATTTAAATGATCAGCATCCGAATTTCAAATTTTATGTTGCCAGATTGAGATCCTTTCATTGGTTTAAACCATAGCTCCGAGACTCACCGCGAGTCCCCTGGACGCGGCGAGTCCCGACTGTGGGACGCGGCCGCGGCAGTAGCGGCCAAAAAGGCCAAAAACATATTAAAACTTAACTTTTTTTTTATTTGTTTTTTGATTTATATCTTCTATTTCGCCCTAAAAGGGCCCTCATTTCATTCATTTGGCAAAATAGGAGGAGAAGAGAGAGTTGTGAAGAAAAATAGGAGGAGAAGAGAGGGCAACCAGCAAGTTGTTGAAGACAAATCTAGGGGCATATATCATTTGGGGAGCTTCATACCAGCAAGGAGGTGCATTGAGAGCTCATTACCAGTGATTGGGAGGAGTTTGTATTGCATTCCAAGCTAAATCTAAGAGGTAAGTTCGATTTTAATTGATTTTTTTGTGTTTTTTTAACAAATAATTCATTGTAATTTGTAAAATCACTATTCTTTTGAGTTTGCATTTTTTTTTTTCAAACCCTACTTGCAACTTAAATAATTTTAGAAACCCTACTTTTGCAGCCACATTCATTTGCAAATCATACCATATTATTATTTTCACAATGTCTTATACCCCAGTCAGAAAAGACCCTGCGTGGAAACATGCTGAAATCTTTCCCGGAATGAAAAAAGGAGACGCCAAATGTTTCTATTGCAAAACAATATATCATGGAGGCATAAATCGATTAAAATATCATCTTGCACGCATACCCGCCCATGATGCGGTGGGTTGCTCTGTAGCACCTCTTGAGGTTGTTCGTGAAGTACAGGTGCAATTAGAAACTTTTGAAATGCAAAAAGAATTGAAAAAGAAACAGAAGCAGGAGTTGTTGAGTGTTGGAGTTGGACAGGGACTTGGTGCTGTTGGAGATGCTTCTTCCATGCCTCCATACCGTCCTAGTGCTAGTGCTTGTGGTAGTGCTTTTGTTTCTGCATCAGCAATGCCTATGTGTACTCCTAGTGCTGGTGGCGCTGCTACTGCTAGTGGTAGTGGCAGTGTTAGCATTGGCCCTAGAGTTCGTAAATCTAGGGTGGACTCATATTTTGTACCACGCACTACCCCTGGTTCCCAACCGTCGCTTGCGAGCATGGGTTGGAACAAGGACGCACATGATGCAGCCAAAAAGGCAATTGCAGACTTTTGGTACTACTGCACCATTCCCTTCCATGTAGCCAGGTAATTTTTTTTCGTTTAATTGTTTTAAAATTTATATTTAAATTTTAGAATCTCGATGTATCTCATTATCTCATTATCGAATTCAAATTTTACAATACTTATATAAGTTATCAATTTATTTATGACATGTTATAGGTCACCTTTCTGGAAAAAACATGGTTGATGCAATAACCATATGTGGGGCGAGGTTCAAAGCCCCTAGTGAAGATGAATTAAAGGGCCCACTTTTGACTCAAAAGGTGGCAGATGTGAAAGCACAATTAGAGGAGTAGCGCAAGCAGTGGAGCATGATTGGTTGCACCATCATGACTGATGGTTGGACTGATAGGAGAAATAGGACGTTGCTTAATTTCCTAGTTTCCTCCGGCGGTAATTGTTCTTCCTTCAATGCATTGGAATTTGAATTTTATTTAGTGAATCACATAATTTAATATGGCTGATTTATGCTTTTTAATTTATTGAATAATTGGTTTTGCTTATTTTTTCAGGTGACACCGTCTTCATTAAGTCCATTGATGCTTCTGCCCAAATCAAAAATGCCACATACCTGTGTGAGGCTATAGAGGAGGTGATAGCTGATGTGGGGAAAGAGAATGTAGTGCAAGTGGTGATAGATAATGCAACAAATTATGTTGTTGTTGGTAGATTATTGATGGAGAGGCACCCTACTATATTTTGGACTCCATGTGCCGCCCATTGCATTGACCTCATGTTGGAGGATCTTGGGAAGCTCCCATGGATCAAAACATGTGTGGAAGCAGCAAAAAACATATGCAAATTTGTATGCAGCACATGGAGTGCTTAACCTTATGAGGGCAATACCTGCGGGGTTGGGGAGTTGTCACCAAATCACAGCATCACGGGTTTGCAACAAATTTATCCGCGATGCAATCCTTGATTGAGTCCAAGAAGGGGCAGCTTTGAAGTAACATGTTTACTAGTGAGGTGGTCTTCCTCATGCTTTTCTACAAACGCTGCGAGTTAACGTGGCTGATTGCATTTTTTATGAGCAAGGGTTTTGGACACCAATGGACGAGATTGTGAAGGTAAAATTTAATTATTTATTATGTTCTAATTTTTAATCATATCTTACTTTTATTTGTTTATTTTCATTCACACTTATTTGTGAAACATGTTTGCACTTTGCAGTTTATTGAGCCCTTGCTAGTTCTCCTACGAGTTGCAGATGGGGAGAAACCCGCAATGGGCTACATATATGAGGGCATGGATAGGGCCAAAGAGGCCATTAGATCAGTCTATGGTGGAGTTGATGATAAGTATCGTCCCATTTGGGAGATCATTGATAGGAGATGGCAAAACCAACTTCCTTAGGCCCATCCATGCAGCTGCATGTTTCCTGAATCCTGCCTTCCAATTCCGCCATGATCTCCGTGCAGATAGAGAAATTCTTAGTGGGCTCTACACGACATTGGAGCGGATGTTGCCTGCTGTTACTACACAGGTGGTGTAGGAGATAGATGCTTTCACTAAGGCACAAGGAGCCTTCTTTGCACGTCAAATGTGCAAAGATAATAGGACAACATTACTACCAGGTAAAAATATATTTAAGCGCATGATTTTTATCTCTTTATATTATAATTTATTATTAAATGTTGAACTTGAACTTGAAACTTGAAATGAGATTGATTTTGTTTCTTTTTCTCATCTCAGATAGCTGGTGGAATATATTTGGTTCTGATACACCGAACCTGCAAAATATTGCCGACCATTATATTGAGCCAGCCATGCGAGTTCATCAATACGGTTGTGAAACGGTGGAGTATGTTTGAGCATACACACTCCAAGAAGCGCAATAGATGTGATGGAGAGGATGAGCGACTTGGTATATATTCATTACAATCTTAAACCAGGAATCACGAAGCTTTTGACCAAGACAAAACCACAGAATCAATCTAAGGAGAGTTGATCCACGATGCGAGTGGACCAGCGAGGCTAGATCGCGATCTTTAGTAGGAACTTTGATTGGGTGGACCAGGCAGAGAGAGAGGCCGAGGTTGTAGCCATGGCTGAGGAGGCTAGAGCACGAGGAGGCATAGATGTTGTTGGTGAGAGTGGCATGGAGAGTCAGACACAGGCAGAGACTATGGCTGCAGCTGCAACATCATCCAGGCCCTTTAGACGCCTTCGTAGGAAGGATGTTGGCTCCCCTATGCCATAGGGCATAGAGTCATAGAACATTTTGATTTGATGTCATATTTCATATTTCATATTTGTATGGAACATTTGATGTCATGGATTTCATATTCCATGAGTTTTGTATACATTTGACTAATTTTATATATCTAAGTATGTTATTTCCTTCAGCAACGCAACTACAATTTGTGTACTTTATACTTATGTAATTATTGTATACTTGTGCATGTGATCAAATTTGCTTTTATTTGTGTTGTATTCAATAAAGGGTGCTTGAAACAAGTTTTAAATCCTTAAAAATCTCTAAATTTCTAGGGTTTTTCAACTTTTTTTCATTTTGCCGTGTCTGCGCTGCGTCCGCATCCGGAGTCGCCGAGTCCCGCGCCGAGTCGCCCTCGCCGAGTCTGAGTAGCGTCCGCGTCTCGTTACTATGGTTTAAACATCCATTGACATAATCCTACATACGCTCTTTTTGATTTTGCAACAAACTACATTTATTAAAATGGGTTTTCCCTCATCAATGAGCACTAGGTAATATAAAAAATAAAATATCAGTTGTATTGTGTTTCACAGTGGTGTGATTTATCTGTACAATTTTCTTTCACAGTTTATAGTAACTTGAACTAGGCGAATTGAAGGGTTTCAAAGATTCTTATTCAGCTATGTGAGGAAGACATGAAAGAAGCTAATGGGTTAGACCATTGCATCATAGGTTATCAACAATGCAAACATATTAGAATTTTGGGAGAAGGGACATGAGGGGTCCGCTCGAAGCCATATGCCAAGCTTAAGAGGGTGTATACCACAGTCCTCTCCCTTGGCGACTTGTACCTGCTTTCCTCATCAATGTCTCAGCCCCTAAAGACACTTGCCACCTTATGGGATTGGGCGGTGATCGCAAGTGGGATTTTTGGGCTCCTATCACTCACCCCAACCCCGCCCTTCTTGAGGAATTGGGCAGAGGTCGCAAGTGGGCTTCTGGCCCCTACCACTTCACCACAGGCCCTACCCACAGGGTGGGTTTTAGATAGTCAACCTAATTCTGATTCAATCATAGGAAATCCTTTTTTATTATCTTAGAAGCAATAAGCATACACCGGTAAAACAATTACTTGCAGAAAATACACATTTAATATTCCTTTATTATGTAGGATCATATCTTTATAGATGTAAGATAATAAATAGCAGAAATACACTTGAATATATCAATCGATCTGATAATAGTAAGTGGTGGTGATGAACTGGACTGATTCTTTCTCACTGCTGGTATGTATCTTCTTAATCAATATGTTCTTAACACTTAGAAAATATCGTTAGTGTAAATACAAAAATAAAAATCTATTATCCAGCATCATAAATTCCTATAAGGCCCAATAATTACTGTAAGCATCATTATTGAACAATCGTGTATATATATATATATAGTTGTTCCCTGCTTATATCAATTTGTATTCATATATATATGTTTATACAATTATTCTTTCCTTTCCTTATATGAGCATTTATAAATATGTACTCTTTTCTCCTTACTTATTATTCATTATCAGATTTACCTGTATCTATGTAGACACACTTGTATGCTTATCCAATAATATATGTAAAATGGCTTTATATTCTAATGCAAACCAGTCACAGATTATATCGCTGTTGCTGCTGTTCTGAATGCCCTCTATTTCTGAGTGTTTCCTCATATAATATTCCACATCTGTTCATACCATTCCCTACTTCCTTAAACCATTCCCTTATTTTTATATCTTATGTCTTCTAAGAGACACAACTCTGTACATACCTGCTGCCTTTTGGTGACATAGTTTTAATATAAACACCACATCAAAATTGTTGCTACTTAAATAAATTGCTATCCATTTTTATAAGGTAATCGCAGCCTTGTATCTTAGTCGCTGTTACTAAACATAGTTACCGCTGTTTGTCAGGCTTTGTTATTATGATCGCTGCCCCTTTATTTCTGTTTCTTAATGAAATCGTTGCTGCTTATTACATGGTATTTTATCATATTATTTTTATATTAGTTTATATATATATATATATATATATTAATATGATTATAATCAAAATAATAATTAAATTGTTAGTATTTATATTTTAATAATAATATTTATAATATTATATTTAATATTTGATAATTATAATTATAATATTCTATTATGATAGTTATAATACTAAATTGCTAATATTTATATTTATATTTCTAATATGTATTTGGTTATTTATTTTATTTATTTATTTGCATTTTGATGCTTTATATTTTAGTGTTAAAATCTCGGGGACTGTAATGAGCCTGCTCAAATCTGACCTCAAAGTGCAGATTGAAGACTCAAGGAATTTCGTCAAACAATTCACATACAATCTCCCAGCTTGCTGGTCTGATGTTACAGTCTGATATGCTTGCTTAAAAATGACTTTGAAGTGTTCAGAAGCTTGTAATTTCAATGCTGCAATGCTAAGGCTAATGTCTAAATGCATCAATGACTAATTATGATCATTAATGATGTTCATATATGATTTCTACTTGTTAAATATCCACCTACAGCCAACTGGTAATTTTGACAAACAATTGGCATGCATGCTAATGCACTACTTTGAATGAATATTTAAGCAACTATGTGACTCCAACTTGCAGCTCTCTTATTCAATTTGCAATCCATATACAATGTATGAATGATGCATCCAACAATGCCAGTCTAAAATGATAGATAGAATTTTAAAGATTAGCTCACGGTGCAACTTATGCGCTTAAAGGCTGGCAATGCAATTTATGCTTCTTTATTGATATAACTATGGTGACCACTCAAGGTGAAATTAATACAATGATATGGATAATACAAGACTCTTGGCAAGTACAATATGAATAAATGCTTAAGACTGTCATCTACAGCCGTACCATCTCATTATGCAACTAAATTGACAACTAACATGCAAGGGACAAACAATGGAACCTGGAAATGAAGTCGCCTTGGTGCTGTGATGAGAAGCAAGCAATATCTGATTTTATTCATGACCTTTCAGCTCCAAATCGTGCCTCAGACCCAGCCACCCCTGTCTGATATAAAGGAATTTATTATAAATAGTTCTCAGCCTCTACGCCCTCCAAAATGTATCCATGTTCATCTCCAAACCCTCCTATGAAGTGCGCCCAAGGAAGAAAGAGGAATCGAACCAAGATAGAGGAGTTACAAGCAAATTCGTGGGTCTTCACTAGCTGGTAAGGATGACTGGTAACAAAAACCAGAATGCTGGTATGATGACTCAAGCTCAAAAAATATCTCCAACTCCCTAAATTCAAGCACTCCAAACCAAGACCCAAACCAATGGATATCGTGGCCACAACAAGCAATATCCTGGAAATGAAGGCGCCTTGAAGTTGTGATCAAAGTACTGTAGCACAGGGTACTGTACGACTACTGTAGCAAATCGCGGCACTGTAGCGTTACTGTAGCAGCCAGCAAATAAAAAATATTCCACAATAAATCTTTAATGCCAGCCAACTCCAAAATTGTATGTCTTCAAAATTGGCCTTAGGCCACAAATTTCTGCCCTAATGAAGTGACTGAAGTATCACCTCCAAGCTGCAATAATTCAGGTGATATTGCACACCCTCAAAATTGCTATCAATGGGAGTTTTCGTTCCCAAAGACACTGATTATCTGCAGACCACTTGGCTCCACAAATACTCAAGAAGAAATCAACAATCATCAACATCAAATCTGCCTGCCTCAATAGTGAGACCTCAAGGTCTATTTATGCTTTTTCCTCTAGAGGTCGGCCTCAATAAAATAATATTATCTTTTTGTTTCTAGAAGATTCCAATATATTTTAATTTTTGCACTTTATAAAATATTAAAATATTATATTATTAATAAAGTGCATCTCAACATCAAATTATAAAATAAGGTTTCCATAAATAGAAATAATAATAATATATGATGGAAAACCTTACTCCAACCGAAAACTGAGCCAAGTAATCACCGAATGACTGCCAGATGACTCTCTCATCATGCCTCATTAGCCTACGAGAGCCGTTAATAGGCTAATTCCTCTGAACTCCATTGCTCACGAAAAAGGGGACATTACAGTCCGCCCTCCCTGAAATTGCTTGTCCCCAAGCAATCTCAGCAACAAGTACAACTCATCTCCACCTGGATCCCAAGTGAAAAACTGTGTAATGTCCCACACATCACCAAGCAACTCTTGCAGTACTAGCACACCCCGCTGAATCAACTCAATAGCTGATGTAAACCATTGCAAGTATGAATGTGCAATGAAAGCCCAAGTAGGACAACCATCCATCAATGAAGAATCAAAGAAGATTAAATCACCAACCAACAAGTAGATAGCTGCCCTATCATATGACATAGGTAACAAATCCAAAGATGAGTTGTAGATGCCTTCATTACCTTCCAAGGACAACTCTTGAGTGGCTGATCCACTAAGAGTGTCATCTCCAACAATATCATCCTCCTCAAAAGAATGATCAACCTCCACACAACATGAAGAACCCTCAAATTGTACCGAGTCCTTCAATTGGTCAAGCTTATCAACCACCTCACAAAGTGCATCCTTCCCTTGAGCAAGGAGTCTTCTAATGTTGTCCACTCCTTTTTGTCTTGCCATGTTGAAGAGATTGACTTTATCCTTCACTTCTTGAAGGCGTTGTCTTGCATTTGCAGCCACTAACCTAGCCTTCTTGGCTTCTCTCAACCATTCTTCATTCATCATTTCAAATCGTCTAATCTCTTCAATGCCAAAGTACACAAAATCAGTCCTCTTGATATCCTCGTGTCCTCCAATGGGTGTAGGGCTGCTATCAAAAGTTAATATCATATCACTTGCTTGTTCATGATCACAAGCTTCTTCTTCATAAGAATGATGATGCACCATGTTGCTGTCCTCAAACAAATCTGTGATGACATCATGCCATTGTAGAATGCCTCCATCATCATGTGAAGAAAAAACACTAGTGGCTGCTCCACTAAGAAGAGGATCAAATTCCACATCCTCCTCCAAATCACAATCTGTTTCTTCACTATGATAAGATGAAGCAACGCAAGACTCAGCCAATGAAGCATTACAAAAATCCACATCCTCATGTAGTTGCTCCAAGGCAAATGGTTTGGCTTCAAATACCACTTGTTCTTCTTCAACCTTGCAATCCTCTTGAAGTATCTTGTGCCCAACATCTTCCTCTATGCTGGTCTGATTTTTATTCTCCATGTGATCAGCTGTATGTTGGTCACCAACTGCTGCAAACTCATTGTAGAGGTTTCTAGACACCTCACTTGTAGAGACCTCTTGTTCTTCCTCCTTTTCATTTTGTGATGTAAACTTCTTGGAAATGGAAGTCACATATCGAGATAAACTGCTTTTGGTTGCAGGGTCTCTAAGCAATTTACTTATTTCTTTGAACTCTTTCAAAAACTTATTCATACTTTGGTCCAACTGCTTTTGAGTACTTGAAGTAGCCATGATCAATGCCCAACAGGATGGCAGGAAACCGCTCTGATACCACTGTAATGAGCCTGCTCAAATCTGACCTCAAAGTGCAGATTGAAGACTCAAGGAATTTCGTCAAACAATTCACATACAATCTCCCAGCTTGCTGGTCTGATGTTACAGTCTGATATGCTTGCTTAAAAATGACTTTGAAGTGCTCAGAAGCTTGTAATTTCAATGCTGCAATGCTAAGGCTAATGTCTAAATGCATCAATGACTAATTATGATCATTAATGATGTTCATATATGATTTCTACTTGTTAAATATCCACCTACAGCCAACTGGTAATTTTGACAAACAATTGGCATGCATGCTAATGCACTACTTTGAATGAATATTTAAGCAACTATGTGACTCCAACTTGCAGCTCTCTTATTCAATTTGCAATCCATATACAATGTAGCATGAATGATGCATCAACAATGCCAAGTCTAAAATGATAAGTCTGAGTACAAAGATTAGCTACAGCTGCAACTTATGCACTTAAAAATGACAATGCAATTTATGCTTCTTTACAATGATATAACTATGACTGACCCTCCAAGACTGAAATTAATACAATGATAACAGCATATGGCCAAGACTCTTGGCAAGTACAATATGAATAAATGCTTAAGACTGTCATCTACAGCCGTACCATCTCATTATGCAACTAAATTGACAACTAACATGCAAGGGACAAACAATGGAACCTGGAAATGAAGTCGCCTTGGTGCTGTGATGAGAAGCAAGCAATATCTGATTTTATTCATGACCTTTCAGCTCCAAATCGTGCCTCAGACCCAGCCGCCCCTGTCTGATATAAAGGAATTTATTATAAATAGTTCTCAGCCTCTACGCCCTCCAAAATGTATCCATGTTCATCTCCAAACCCTCCTATGAAGTGCGCCCAAGGAAGAAAGAGGAATCGAACCAAGATAGAGGAGTTACAAGCAAATTCGTGGGTCTTCACTAGCTGGTAATGATGACTGGTAACAAAAACCAGAATGCTGGTATGATGACTCAAGCTCAAAAAATATCTCCAACTCCCTAAATTCAAGCACTCCAAACCAAGACCCAAACCAATGGATATCGTGGCCACAACAAGCAATATCCTGGAAATGAAGGCGCCTTGAAGCTGTGATCAAAGTACTGTAGCACAGGGTACTATTCACGGAACTGTAGCGCGGTACTGTAGCGCGGCACTGTAGCGTTACTGTAGCAGCCAGCAAATAAAAAATATTCCACAATAAATCTTTAATGCCAGCCAACTCCAAAATTGTATGTCTTCAAAATTGGCCTTAGGCCACAAATTTCTGCCCTAATGAAGTGACTGAAGTATCACCTCCAAGCTGCAATAATTCAGGTGATATTTCACACCCTCAAAATTGCTATCAATGGGAGTTTTCGTTCCCAAAGACAAATTGATTATCTGCAGACCACTTGGCTCCACAAATACTCAAGAAGAAATCAACAATCATCAACATCAAATCTGCCTGCCTCAATAGTGAGACCTCAAGGTCTATTTATGCTTTTTCCTCTAGAGGTCGGCCTCAATAAAATAATATTATCTTTTTGTTTCTAGAAGATTCCAATATATTTTAATTTTTGCACTTTATAAAATATTAAAATATTATATTATTAATAAAGTGCATCTCAACATCAAATTATAAAATAAGGTTTCCATAAATAGAAATAATAATAATATATGATGGAAAACCTTACTCCAACCGAAAATTGAGCCAAGTAATCACCGAATGACTGCCAGATGACTCTCTCATCATGCCTCATTAGCCTACGAGAGCCGTTAATAGGCTAATTCCTCTGAACTCCATTGCTCACGAAAAAGGGGACATTACAGGGACATGACAGATTGCATTGTGCAACAATGCCCTGGGGCTTCTATAATACAATATTTAATGTATTTGACATTGGGATCTACTGCTTAAGGATGGGCTTCACACAATCCTAAATCAACCAGTTAATCTACATTAAGTTTATGTTACCATTTGTGCTATTTCCTGCTCTCTCGTTGCCTTCAGTATTTTCTCGAACATCATGATTTGTTTCTTACTAGATTCATGGTGATCATCATCACCCTGCAACAGCATTAGTTGAAGTGCAAAGACCATGACAAGACAATCTTGCAAACCGATGGGGAAGACCATAGATTGACACCTAAATTATGATCAAACAGACAAAAAAAGTACAAATGTTGAGTTTCATAGGGGTTTGATGTGATTAAAGGAAAATTACATGTCGACCCATCAAAATTTAAGACAATTCTCAGTTGGAGAAAGCATACAATGAGACAAAAAAGAATCCTTGTTTGGGGTGTCCAATATCTGAGATGGATCTTAGCATCATTTTGCACAGTTGCAGCTTCTTTGTATTCCCTCTAGGAAAGTGAAAAGTCTTTTGTTTGGGGTAAAATATCAGCAATGTGCATTTGATGAATTGAAACATAACTCAGCAATGTACTTTTGATGAATTGAAACACAAGATTAGTAATTTGCTGGTGTTCTGATTACGTAACTTACAACACCTTTTGAGATTGAGATGGATATAAACAGTTATGCAATGGGAGATGATATGCTTGTATATTACCTGATCAACATTTTGGTGCAGGTTTGGATTATCCCACTTGTCACAAAGAATTGAATGTTCTTGTTAAATTGGTAAAACAATGGAAACACTATTTGATGGTTGAAGAAACAATTTTACATATTGATCATCAAACTCTCCAACATTTGCAAAAACAAAGCAAGTTGTAACAAGCGAGTGTAATGTCCCCTTCTAAGGAGTAGCTGGAAGAGTCCGTTTAGCCTATATTATCCCGCAGGTTAATGTTGGAACTTAAGGGAATGAACTAAATTAATCATTTAAAGTTGTCCAATAAAATGATACTTTATGGATAACTTTATTTTAATTATTTTTTATTTTTTGATAAAGCGACTTAAGTAAAAATTAAAAGGAAAGTAAAAGTCACTTTATTAATGTCCTTTAATGAAATATTTAAAAGCGGGAATTTGAAAAGCATTTTGAAAATGTTCTAGGGGAGAATATAAAAGTGAATTTGAGAGCTCATTTGGCTCATGCTTGATTATATTTCTCTATTACGAATTTGGAGAGCTTCTTGTGGAGCAAACCCTAGGACAAAAACCCTAAGGAAAATCAGTCTTGGTAGTGGAAGACCTACCCTAGCTAGTTACAGACGGAGTCACTTAGATTTCACACTTGGATGTAACGAATGAAGAGTTTTGAAATTTGAGAAGTCTTGTTCCAAGACAAATTTCTGAGTTTTGGAGGTATTAAAGATTTCTAGGAAAGGATGGGATGCCACTAATAGAAGATAATCTCAGATATTGCTGGGCATAACCTTGTGACTATGTCATACATCACATTGCCTGTACCAAGTGGGGGCGATTGAAGGATATTGGTCCATTGTAGTTAGGTGATCATAGTGACGGAGTTGGATGCCAAACTCCTGAGGGTTTGAAGGGACGATTTGAGTGTTCATTGTTGCGATTGTGCAAAATATGGAATGATGACTGTCAACATTAATACTAGCTGGGCATGAGACTGGGACTGCGCAACAAGAGTACATTTGCTACAAGTTAAACTGAAGTCTTCCTTAGCAGGCGTGATAACAATACCATCTAAGGAGTAGCCATTGGGTGAAGAGTTGGAGACTGGGCGCTTCTTTCAAAGGGATGGTGTGAGCTTCTACAATGTGGTGTGTTGGCTAGGTGACTTACAATCTGCTAGGCAACATTGGTATTGTGTTGGAGCTGTCCAAAGTGCCAAAATCTGCAGTTTACCAGGTCAGAAACGTGTATCTGTACTCTTGTGTACTCCGCTGTAGTTGCAGCAAAATATCAATGTTTATTTGAAATTATCCAATGCTGTTTGTATAATCTCAAATTTCAATGACTGAAAGTAATGTGTCAAGTTCATTTTATTAATGAATGTCAAACATTGAGAATATTATTTGTAAACTGTGAAAAAAGCAATAACCAATTCATTTTCAAACTGAAACCTTCTACAATCACTTTCATGTAAACTGTTTGACAAATTGCTCATTGGAAAACATGCAAAATTTGGTAAAAATTCAGCAAGGGATTTTAAAGTGGTATCATAGCTATTGATTTTGCGAGCCTACAGAGTTGTGAAATTTGTGGCATGACTGAAATTAATTTATGAATTCGGAAGATAGAGAATTTATCATACAGGAGAAGGCAACGCTTCCCTGGTGCAGATTCTGAAGAAGAGGGCAGGATGGGTGACAGGAATAAACAACAAAATCTTAGTACCATGCAGATCTTAAATGATTTGGCAAGAGGGCAGCAGCTGTTGGTACAATTAATGACCCAAATGATACAAACTATCAACACCAGTAACAATAACATGGGCTATAATGGAAACACAGGTGAAGGGCATAATGGCACCAATGGCAACAATGGAGAAGCAAGTAACACTAATGTTCTAGTAAAAAACTCTAGGGCACCTAGCAGATCTACGCATAGGTTCTTAATGCTTAACTTCATAGAGGCACCTACTAGAGGACAACCAGGGAAGCAAGAAGTTGGTGAAGGATTCACAAATTATTTGAGGGAATATCAATCTTTGGGAGAGGAGTTCCATGCAGCTATGTCCTTAGTTGATTTTTGCTAGGTTAAGTACATGAACATGCCTCAAGGAGATAGGGGACATGGTTTTAATTAGGATTTGCAGTGTAAGGTAGGCAAGTTGACTATTCCTAGTTATGATGGTTCTAGTAGATGCATTGCATGTTCATGGGTACAAAAATTGGATACTTATTTTCAGCTTAACCCCATGTTAGAGATAAAGGCTATCAAGTATGCTACTCTTCATCTAGATGGAGAGGCCCATGAGCGGTGGTACCATGGGTTAGTTACATTGGGATATGCTACCATTACATCTTATGCAGATTTTACATAGAGATTGATTGACAGGTTTGACAAGGACCTTGAGTTGCTTTTTAGAGAGTTGGCTTAGTTGAGACAGGTGGGGTCACTTGACTCCTATATTTCAAAGTTCCAAAAACTCTTAGTTATGGTGACAAGCATTTATGAGCATAGGTTGATTGTTTTGTTCATGGAGGGATTGACAAAACCTCCTTGTGGTTGGGTCAAGGCATTTGATCCAATTACTTTACAGGATGCCATCAAAAGTGCTCGTCATATGGAGAGTTCAACTCCTAAAAGTAAATTCCAGCCCAAACCATTTCCAAGAAACCTTTCCATAAAGAGTGGCCAAAGAAAACTTACATGGATGATGAGGGTAGAAATGAACTTTTCAAGAAAAAAACTGCTTTTATTGTAAAGAACCTTGGGAGCCTGGTTATAGGTGTTTGGGAAAAGGGAAGGTTCACTATATAGAGGTGGTTTCAGATGGTGAGGAGGAGAAGAATGAAGGAGCTATTGGTATTGTATAGGATGATTCAAATGGGGATACTATAGATGGAGAGGGACACCCATTAGAGGAAGAGAAGGGAGGAACCATCACTACCCTTTTTGGCACTCCTAGATACAATTCATTCAGGGTTAGGGGAGTTTTATAGGGGCAACGAGTTACGGTGTTGATTGATAGTGGGACGACCCACAATTTTGTTGATGAGGCTTTGGTGGCTAAGAGGGGTCTATAGACAGAGGACTTTGAGGGCTTTAGTGTAATCGTTGTTGATGTCTTCAGCATGACTTGCACTAAGCGAGTCCCATAGTTGAGCATAGCATTGGGTAACTACACAGTGACCAATGACTCTTATGTAGTGGGTATTTGTGAGACTAATGTAGTCTTGGGGTTTCTAGTGGTTACATTCTTTGGGAAAACACTCACATAATTTTTAGAACATGGAGCTTAAGTTTAGAGTGGATAGAAAGGTGGTTCTAAAGGGTATGTCTAATGGCGCACCTAAGTTTGTATCTACTAAGAGGATGGAGAGCATATCTAGACATGGTGATATTGCTTGGGCATCCCCGTGTTTGATTTCATCTTAAACCCCTTCCGATGGTAATGGACATTGTCATGTGGACATTCAATCAATGTTGAATAAGCATAGTCTGGTTTTTGGTGACCTTTGTGTTGGAAAACCACCTGATAGGGGTTTTGAGCATGTTATTGAGTTAGAGGAGGGCTCTTAGCCGATACTTACCACTCCATATCAACATCTAAAGAGATTCAAAGGGGAGATAGAGAAAATGGTTAAGGAGCTGCTATCTATGGGACACATTAGGCCTAACTTGAGTCCCTTCGCTTCTTCAATTGTTTTGGTAAAGGACAAAACCATGTGGATGTGCATTGACTACCATGCCTTGAATAAGAAGACGAGAAAAATTAGATAACCATCCCAGGATCGATGAGTTATTGGATGAGCTACATGGTGTAGTATACTTTTCGAAGATTGACCTTCGTTTGGGATATCACCAGATTAGGGCAAGGGAGCAGGATATACACAAGGCAACATTCAGGTGTCATTATGGGCACTATGAGTTCTTGGTCATGCCCTTTGGGTTGACCAATGCTCTCACGACCTTCTAGTCTTGAATGAACCATATTTTCAATGAACAATTGTAGAAATTTCTTTTGGTGTTCTTTGATGATATTCTTATTTATAGCAAGACTTGGGAGGACCATCTTAGGCACTTGGATGGGGTATTGGGAATCATGGAGTCATAGTCTCTATTTGCCAAGGCTTCTAAGTGTGAGTTTGGGTTGACAAAGATTCTTTATTTGGATCATGTGATTGGTGCTAATGGAGTTTAGTACCATCAGGAGAAAATATAGGCTATTTTGGATTGGCCCCCACTGAAGACACTAACAGAGTTGAGGGGATTCTATGGCCTATGCAGCTATTATAGGAGGTTTGTTAAGGGGTTTTCTTAGCTTTGTGCACCTCTTACAAATATCACTAAGAAAGGAGCTTTCAAGTGGATAGAGGAGGCTCAATGCACATTTGATAGACTCAAGGAGGTAATGAGCACTTGTCCTGTTTTGCGTTTGCCTGATTTCTCTCATCCGTTTGTCTAGGAGTGTGATGCATTAGGTGAAGGAATTGGGGCAGTTTTTATGCAAAACAAACATACCATTGCCTACGAGAGTAGGAAGCTCCGTGATACAAAGAGACTATACTCCATCTACAATAAGTAGATGCTTGCTATCATGCATGTGTTGGCGAAGTTTAAAAAATACTTGGTGTGTGGAAAATTTGTTGTTAGAACAGATGATAACAATTTGAGATACTTCTTGGAGCAAAAGGTTTGAAACAACATCAATAGAAGCGGGTAAGTAAAATCTAGGAATATGACTTTGATATAGAATATGTGAAGGGGAAAAAGAACATTGTTGTCGATGCACTTTCCAAAAAACCCAGTATTTGCTCCTTGACAAAGATTTCAATTGATTGGAAGGCTCATCTCTTATTTGAGTATTCCAAGAGTACTTTTGCATGTGAAATGTTGGATGGTAAGGTTCAGGATGACAAATACTGGGTGATGGATGATATCATCTACTACAAGGATAGGATCTACTTGGTTCTTGAACCAAAATTGAAGGACATCTAGGTTACTTTAAGACATACAAGCAGGTTAGAGAGAGATTCTCTTGGAAGGGTTTCAAGGATGATGTCTTGTGGCATGTCTACAAGTGTGTGACTTGTCAACAAAACAAGTCAAAGCATAGTTTCCTAGTGAGACTATTGTAGCCATTGCATATCCTTGAGCAGAAGTGGTAAAGTATATCCATGGATTTTATTACAGGTCTTTTGAAGGTGTGGGGGAAAAATTGTATGTGGTAGTTGATCGTTTGACTAAATATGCACATTTCTTTGCTATCTCATCTAAGCACAGGGCACCTCAAGTAGCAAAGTTGTTTTTTAGAGAGTTATTTAGACTCCATGGATTGCCGAAGAACATTGTCAATGATCGAGATGGTAGGTTTCTCAGTGCTTTTTGGCAGGAGCTATTTAGGTTGGTTGGCACAAAGTTGACCCCAAGCACCAATTACCACCCCAAATTGATGGGCAGACGAAGATAGTCAACAAATGGGTGGAAGGGTACTTGTGTAATTATGTTGTGGATAGCAGAAGGCTTGGGTTAGGTGGTTGCACTTAGGTGAGCATTGTAACAATACCACCTATCATATGTTGATTGGGATGACTCCTTTCACAGCTTTGTATGGATATGATGCCACATCCTTCATAGATCTGGCATTTGGTGATAGTAGAACTCCTAATGCTAAGGATTGGATTCAAGAGAGTTAGGATATCCTTAAGTTGCTTAAGGATAATCTTTAGAGTGCCTAGAATCAACATAAGGTTTATGCAGACAAGCACAAAGTTGAGAGAAGTTTTGAAGTGGGTGACTTAGTTTTCTTGCACCTTCAGCCTTACAGGTAGTCTTCCTTGAAGAAGAGTGGTGCAGAGAAGTTGAAGCTTTGCTTCTATGGCCCTTATAGGATCACACAGAGGGTTGGTGAAGTAGCGTATGAATTGGCTGCCAGAGAATAACAGATTTCATAATGTGATTCATGTTTCTTGCCTCAAAAAGGCACTTGGGCAGCACATCATGTCATCACTTGAGCTCCCACAATTGGATGAGGAGGGCAGATTGGTATTAGTTCTTGATGCTATTTTAGATAATAGAGATAGGAGGTTAAGGAGCAAAGTACTTAAAGAGTACCTCATCAGATGGAGACGCTTATTGAGGATGCCACTTGGAAGGTGAACAATTTTACAGCATCCTAATCTTCAATTGCTTGAGAACAAGCAATCTTCGAGCGGGAGGACTGTAGTGTCCCCTTCCAAGGAGTAGCTGAAAGAGTCCAATTAGCCTATATTATTCTTGTAGGCTAATGTCCGAAATTAAGGGAATGAATTAAATTAATTATTTAAAGTTGTCAAGTGATATTTTATGGATAACTTTATTTTAATTCATTTGATAAGTGACTTAAGAAAAAATAAGAAGGAAATAGTAAAAGTCACTTTATTAATGTACTCTAATGAAATATTTAAAAGCGGGAATTTGAAAATTAGTTCGAGAATGTTCTAGGGGAATATATAAAAGTGAATTTGAGAGCTCATTTAGCTCATGCTTGATTATATTTCTCTATTACAAATTTGGAGAGCTTCTTGTGGAGTAAACCCTACGACAAAAACCCTATGGGAAATTAGTTTCAGTAGTGGAAGACATACCCTAGTTGGTTATAGGCGGAGTCACTCAGATTTCACTCTTAAATGTAGCAAATTGAGAGTTTCGAAATTTGAGAAGTCTTGTTCCAAGACAAATTTCCAAGTTTTGAAGGTATTAAATATTTCTAAGAAAGGATGGGACACCACTAATAGAAGATAGTCTTAGATATTGCTGGGCGTAACCTTGTGACTACATCATACATCACACTGCTTGTACCAAGTGGGGGCAATTGAAGGATATTGGTCCATTGCAATTGGGCGATCACAGTGAAGGAGTTGGGTGCCAAACTCTAGAGGGTTTCAAGTGATGATTGGAGTGTTCATTGTTGTGACTGTGCAAAGTAAGGAATGATTACTGTCAACATTAATACCAGCTGGGCATGAGACTGGGATTGCACAACAGGAGTACATTTGCTACAAGTTAAATTTGAAGTCTTCCTTAGCAGGCATGACAACAATACCATTTGAGGTGTAGCCATTGTGTGAAGAGTTGGAGATTGGGCACTTCTTTCAAAGGGATTGCATGAGCTTCTACAATGTGGAGTGTTGGTTGGATGGCTTACAATCTGCTAGGTGATGTTGGTATTGTGTTGGAGCTGTCCAAAGTGCTGAAATCTGCAATTTACCAAGTCAGAAATGTGTATTTGTACTCTTGTGTGCTTCGTTGTAGTTGCAGAAAAATATCGATGTTTATTTGAAATATCCAATGCTATTTGTATAATCTCAATGATTGAAATTTTATTAATGAATGTCAAACATTGAGAATGCCATTTGTAAATTGTGAAAAAAGCAATAACCAATTCATTTGCAAGCTAAAACCTTCCACAATCACTTTCATGTAAACTGTTTTTTTGTATTAAATATAGTTGAATAACATGATTACAAGCATTGATACAATTTTTGGCCTTTTTCAGCCTTCTTTTCATGCTGTTACAACATAATACTCAGCTGTTACAGAATAACACTCAGCTACAACAAAAGTACAGTTTGTTACAAGCTGCTCAATTCTTTTTACAGCATTTTTCAGTGAAGCAAAGCTTTTTTAACAGTTTTCTTCAAAGCATTTTCTGCTGTTGTAGAGTCTTTGTAATTTCATTAAATCCTCTCTTTGAAGGGGGTGGTGTCCCTAATGTTGACAGATCGCAAGTCAAGGTTGTCATCTTCTTTATTTCTGCTTTCCATCTTTTTGACCCCTTTATTTGCTGTCCAGATTACTGTTCATCCAACACCCTACTCGTGTTCTCTTCGTCCCTGTGACTTTCATCCTCTATTGGTCCACTTGCAGCGCCTCCCACCATTGGCTGTGTCACTATCTCATTGAAGTCCCTCTGAAATTCAGTCATTGCCCTTACAAAAATCTTGTGCTCCTTGCTCACCAACTGGCAGGCGTGTCCGCAACTAATCTCCGTTGTCTCTATCCTTGCTGACCCATCACTGCTCAGACTAACAAACTTGGGCAGAGAGATCTTAATATGTAGTGTAACCTGCGAAACAACATAAAGGAGTGTGAGTTTTCTAGAAAACTCAGTAAGGCTTCTCTTGGTACCCATGAACTTTTCATCATTCCTCGCCTTCCAGTTATGCCAGATTATCTCAGTAGAAAGAAAAAGCCAGAAAATTTTACATTCTTTTCTCAATTTTTTGTTATACAATAGCACATCCTTCCAAATCAAGTAATCATTATTATCCCAAATTCTGATGTTACAGCAAAATAATTTCCAGATTTCTTTAGCATATAAGCAATCAAATAAAATGTGTTTTACCGATTCAGGAGATTTACACATGTCGCATATATCCACATCATTCCCCATAGATTTAAAAGGAATTCTTTGCAGCAGAACTAGCTACCTGAAACAGGCTTTTTTCAGCTCAAGACCACTGCACCAAACATCTGTTAGAATTTTTTGCCAATCTTTATTATCTAAATTCAGATTCCAGCAGTGATTAAGATGCTCAAAAATTGTATTAACACAAGTAAGGTCTCTATAAATAGTTTTTGCTTTAAGTTTGGTGATGGTTCCCCCATCCTTCCACACTATATCATTACCAGGGTTAGGAGGTCTCATGCTATCCAGGGGGAAGGTGGCATCCTTACAGGCATCCACAAGAGTGGAGTAAGTTCTAAAGCTTGAGGCCAGGAGGTTATAGTCAGTAGCCAATTGAGCCCAGATTTTTATTTTGCCTTAAGCCAAGATGTCTTTAAAGGATTGAATGCCATTCTGGTTCCACATCTTAGCCGAACACCCTTGTAACAGGGCTAGGGGCTTGTCTTTATGATAGACGTTCCACCAAATGGAGCTGTAATCCTGGCACCTTATATTGTTCTTCAGGGTTATATTATAAGACTTGAACTGAGCGTTGTGTTTGACAAGTTCCCAAGCCTTCCAAAGGCTCTTAAAAACCACTGACCTAGCTAGGGACATCGAAAAATTACCCATGAGAATGTCACTCAAGGGAAGCCTCTTCCACGTTTTTGCTTGTTTAGGCACAACCATTTTGATGTTATTCCTTACCAGCACTTTCCAGGGTTCGTTCCCCTCTAGGGCTTTCACAATGCATTTTGAAGCTAGTGCAATACCTTGTAGTCTTAGATCCTTCAGGGCTAAGCCCCCTTGCAATTTATCTAGGCAGCACCATTCCCAGCTTATTGCATACCTTTTCCTCTTGCCCTTTCCATCGGACCAAAGGAAATTCCTTATCTTTTTTTGTATTTCATTCACCTGATAGCTGCAAAAAAACCAGATTGAGGCAAAATAGATGCTGTAAGAAGACAAAACTGTTTGGCAAACTTGCACCTTCCTTGCAAGGGAGAGATGGTGTTTATTCCAACTTTCCAATTTTTTGTCAATTTCCTTAAGGTTGGGGTCAACCGTGAAGGGAATACCTAGGTATCTTACCTGGAGGTTAGGTCCCCCCCCACTGAAAATTGAAGACTTGGAACCAATCAGGAGGTTTGTTGTCCCACCCGAGCGTAGTGGACTTGGTATTGTTAATTTTTGCCTCGGAAGCTTTACAAAATACTTCCAACTTCACCATTAGAGACTCAATATTCTGCTTCTCCAACACAGGGAAAAGTGCAGTGCCATCTGCAAATTGGACGTTGAGAAGCTCTTCCTCATTTGGAAGTTTGATGCCCTTGATCCTGGATGAAATTGTGGATTCTCTTAGTAGATAAAAGAGGGCATCAGATGCAATTACAAATAAGGCAGGGGCCAATGGGCAGCCTTGCCGTATAGACCTTTCCAATTTAATTTCCTCTAGGAGTGCCCCATTAACATCCACATGAGCATTGGTGTCTTTTAGTAGGATATCCACCATGTTATAGAAAGGAATTGGAAAGCCAAAAGCTTGGAGGATACTTCTCAAGAAGTCCCATTCCACTCTATCATAGGCCTTTTCGAAGTCCAAGAGAAGCATTATTGCCTTTTGCTGGGAAGACCTGGCCCACTGCATAGCTTCCTAACTTGTGATTAGGTTTTCTAGGATGTATCTACCCTTAATGAAGCTTGTTTGAGTACTATTAACAAACTTGGGGAGTATGTCTGCCAGCCTTAGAGTTAACATCTTAGCAAGAATCTTGTATGACACATTTAGGAGCGTAATTGGTCTCCAATTCCTGATAAGGGTTTTGTCTCCACCTTTGGGCAGCAACTTGATTAGCCCTTATATTGATTTTGCTGCCCAAGGTTCCAACCTTCAAAGCCTCTTCATACACCTGAAGCAGATCCTCACTCACCCATTCTGAGAAGCATTTGTAGAACTCCATTGATAATCCATCATGACCTGGAGATTTATCATTGCTCAATGAGGCAATAGCTCTTGCAACTTCCTCTTTGGTCAGGGCAGCTCCAAGCTTTGCAGTGTCCTCCCCACCAATTTTCTTTGGAACGAGCTTATGAACTAAGTCCTTGGCCTTGGTACAGTCCCCAAAGTTCCCCTCCGAAGTGAAGAGGCTTTTGTAGAACGCTTGAAACTGCACTAGGATTTCCCCTTTGATCAAAAAGCATTTTTTCTTCGTCCCAGACTTGATCAATTTGCTCTCTAATATTTTTCTCTTTCAGATAATTGAAGAAGAATTTAGAGCCTCTATCCCCACAAGAGAGCCAATTGGGCTTGGCTCTAGTTTTCAACCCATTTACCTTATAGGTTTGAATTTTCCTAAGGTCATCTTTGGCCTTGACCAACACCTCCCCCAAGAACTCATCACTTGGCACATTTTGTAGCTTGCTCTCCGCATCTAGGAGGGCCACTTGAAGTTCATTTTCTGTCCGTCTTGCATCCATGGCCCTCTTCTTACCAATTGTTTGGAAGAGTTTCTTTCCGTGGCACTTTCTTCTTTTAAAAGCCACCTATTGATTTCTCTTAGAGATGCAATTGCATCCCTACAATCTTCATCTTTTAGCAAGGTTGTATTCAACATGAAGTGTGGCTCTTTCTTAACTTCCTTAGTTCTACCTCTGCACAGAACCAACTCAGCCATGATGGGGTGGTGATCTGAGAGTGTGTAGGGATACACACACACCTTCATTCCCTCCTCATTGGGGACAAAGTTGAAGAAGTTTTTGTTGGCATAAATCCTATGCAGTCTACAGTAGATTCTACTCCCTCCTTTTTGAGCATTACACCAGGAGTACCATACTCCTTTGCAATCACTTTTACCCTTTTCCATGGGGTCAACAGTACTGCGTTTATGCTTCATTTTGAACCAGAAATGTTTTTCATTTCCTTTCCAGGACATATCTACCCCCCCACTTATCCTCGGGCTGCTCCACCGTGTTAAAGTCGCCCCCAATAATCCATAGGACATCTGGGAGAGTGGTTAGCCACTGCCATAATTTTATCCTATCCCTGTGATCGTTAGGGGCATAAATAGAGCAAACCCCAAAAATGAAATACTTGTTTTTTTTTACTATCACCCAAGCCACCCTATTACAGGGCGAGGATCCATTGTTAGTGACAAGATGAGCCCAGTGATTGGCCACAAGGATAGCTACCCCTCCCCTACCTGTTGGTGCGTGTTTTATGACACAACAAACATTTTAGAACAAAGTGTCACAGACGCTCTATTCTCTCTTGAAAAACTACCTCCTATGCTAAGATTGCGAGTAAGGTCATAGGGTAATTCCAATGTTTAAGATGAATGCGGATAGGCTCTGTGGTATGGATGTGATTTGCTGTGGGCACAATTAAGATTTTGCAAGTTATTCGGAAAAGTGGAGACATAAATGCAGTACCATTTTGGATTTTTGATTTAAAAAAAAACAGTGAAAAAGATTAAGGGTTTTCGAGATCCTATACTATTCCTAAGAAATCAGGAGAAGACGAAGACTAAATGAAACCAAATAAACAATACTCTGTTTCGCCACGTTAAACGACAACTACGCAGAGCAAGTGCAATCTTCTGGGAATGTGCTTGTGATTTTCATGTAATGAATAATTACCATCAAATCGAACAACAATTATTCAAACAGAAGTTAAGCATCCACAATAAAGCTCAGTCTAACTTTGCACATTGAGTGAAATCATCCACTCAAAGAAAGTATGAGCTTGGTCTCACCAATCTCCGTTATCAATCTATCATTCTTCTAACATACATTTTAATTCAAATTTACTAAGAGAGAGCAAATATGCGACCATGCAACCATTCGACAATCAAGTATTCAAGGCACCTCATGCATTTGAACTTTATTATCAAAGTAATGTTTTCACAACAATCTCATAAAAACTCTCTCCTTATTTCTAACTATCTTGAATCTTTTCTAAATTCTTAATCTCTAATCTCTAATGAATATCTAATCCTCTCTAATGAAAATGAGAGAGTGAGGGGGGGGTTTATATAGTTTTTCAGAATTACATTGAACGGCCGAGATTGATTCAGGATCAATGGCCCAGATTAAACAGAACTAAACCCTAATTAGGGTTTCCAAAACCTCAACTAGTTAACTGAAGAGAACTCTAGACATCAGGAGTGGCATCCTTATCCACTTGTGCGGCCTCACGTTCGGCGAATCTGGACACAATCAAGTCGACCTCTTCCATGGCAATGTCGGGCAGCACGTTGACATTGTACTCCAGCAAATCTAAGCTCTCGACACACTCTGCAAAAGTAGTCGCCCATGCTGGTTCCTGCAGCAAGAAGGAATTCCTGACGGCCATGAAGTCGAATACTTTGGTGAAGCTTTCTTTTGTTATTGGCCCAGTGGTGGAGAAAATTCTCTGCACTTGTTCTTTTAAATTCTTTGGCCGCAAGTGTTTCTTTCTGACAGCATCCTTATCGAGCATATCTGCAGCGATTTTATAAATTTTACTCTGAATTTCCTTTGCTTGTTCCTCAACTCTAGCACCATCTTGCTTCACTTTTTCGAGGACTCCTCTTCTTGAGATCAAAGCATAATACCATCCATTAAAATCATATGCCGCTCCAGCTTCAATAACCTTGTCCTCAATCAACCGTTGCTTCGAGATGCTCTTCAATTCCCGAATACATGGGATGATCTTGCTTTGAATATCTTCGAGACTACTCCATGATTCTGCAAGGTCTGCAACTCGTGATAGCATAAAGGAAGCCTGCTCATTTACTTGCGCCAACTTTTCTGCAAACACCAACGCCTCTTCTTTTCTTCCAGCCATCCAGTCCTTAGCCTCTCTCGCCGTAGTCAGCTCTTCTTCAAAATTTGCACCTGGTTCTCGTGAAGAATTTGGAGGTGGAAGCGTTGCTTGGTCATCTTCATTTAGTGGCTTGGTCAGGTGCTGGATGTAATCTTTTAGGCGCTGAATTTCTTTCTTATATTCTTTTTTCTTGGCAACTTCTTTTTCTAACCTGGACTTGATTGTAGCCACGGAATTGTCCAAGTCCTCGACCTCTTGCCCTTTTGTTGTAGGACCCATGTCGATGGTCATGATAGCATATTCATCAGGAGCAATTTCATCTTGGAACTTGTCGGCAGTAGGTATTGCAATTTGTACTGTGCGGTTGCCAACCTCATCTCTCTGGATGGTAGAGAATTTCTTGGCCTTCTTCCTTGGGGCAACTTGCTCTAATCTTGCCAGAAAATCTGTAGTCATTGTCCTCCTCAGGAACCTCCGTTGGCACCTTTCTTTTCAATCTTTCTTTCAGCCACTCTGGGATTGTTGGCTGCTCAATTCCGTCCTCCTGTTGATCTTGAACGTCTTGTATATCTTGTACTTCCTGCTCTTCCTGAATCTCCGGCATATTTTGAACTTCTTGGACCAATTGCATACCCTGAATTTCTTGGACGGATGGGTCATCTTGGATTCCTTTGAGGGCAGAAATCATTCCTTCCTCGAATTCTCCATCCATAATATCTGTATCATTATCTGATTCTAGGATTTCTGTGCTTGCTGGAGAAGGTTGATCATCATCTTCTACTTGTATTGGCTCCACATTTTCGACTGGAGAAGGGATCTTAGCATTTTCCAAAGATTCTCTATCCATGGCGAGTATTTCTTCTATGTTCCTGGAAGTGGCCGACTGAAGGGGTTTAGACTTGTGCTTCTTTCGAGAAGGCCCTTCATCTACCATTTTATCCTTGTCTTGTCTTGCAGATTTATCAACTTCTTTCCTCTTTCTTGAGTTGGCAGCGTCTGTTGGTCCATCTCCACGAGATGCACCGGCGTTTGAAGAACAAGACTCTGTATCACCCATCAATTCGTAGGTGAATTGCACATTTCTTTGTCTTAGGACTTCTACCTGCCGATCTATCCACCACTGAGAATATTTGAAAACAGGGCGCATCAAAGTTGCTAGGTCACCCATCTCAGGCTCGAACCATCTTACGGGAGGGAGTGGCTCGCTCTCATTGAAGCCAGGCTGCACGTATATTCCATCATCTTGAAGTTGGTCGGGTATTTTGAAGAGCTTTGTTGCCCTTATCATGCTTAATGGCAATCTTGACCATAACCTTCTTCTTACGTCATATTCATCTGCTGCATTGGCCCAAAAGTCCTCTAAGTCAACTCGATGCTTGTACTTTTCTCCGTCCACAGTTCTGATGTGGTGGAGTGGATCAAAATTGTTCCTGGATTTGAATGATATGAATGGATATTGTTGAATTTCCAGTCGAGCAACCTCTGCTGCTTGTGCCGTCGGACATGACTCCTCCATATTGCCATTGAAAAAAGGAAAGGTGACAGCCGCTTTCTGCTTTGGCCTTTGAATATTCTGATATGCCTCTAACTGCCTCAGCACTTCCAGCAATACCATCTTGTTGGTCGGATAGATGGGAAGTCTGTAAGGATTTACTGAAAATCCTTGGATTCTGATGTAGGTGAACTTAGGATACTGAATGTACCAAAATCCATACTGACTGATTAAGCTCTTGGCTTCATGTGAGAGTCTTTGGTGCGTTCCGCCTTGAAGAAGCCGGGTGATGTACATCAAGAAGGCGTCATGGGCTCGTCGGAAATGAGACTTCTCTTTCAATTGCAGCTGCGGATAACAATCGTAGGCTTTGAATTGCCCTTGGCCATTGCCAACCACGCCTTTGCAGGTCAAGCCAGGATATTTGTAATATCTTGCAAGTGAATATACGATGTATGAGCTCATGTGAAAAGTTTTGGTCTCCTCAAAGTTGACTAACTGCTCGTGCAGGCTATCACTAATCATTCTGGACCAATTGAACATCTTGACTCCAGTGATTATCTCATCAATAAAATAGTACATCCAATTTTCGAAAGGTGCACCATGGGAATTGCCTACTATTCTGTTTAGTAGCAAAATGATGTCACCATATTCCTCTTTGAAGTGGGTTCTGATCAATTTCTTTGGCATCTTGCTTGCGGTAGGCTTAGGTTTTAGTAACCAATTCTTGTTTATGTTGGATGCACAGAGATCTTGCTGGCTATGATAAAGCTTGAGTGCATCTTCCTTGGTGCGGTAGGATGTTCGATTGTACACTGGAATCCCAAAGGTTTCTTGGATTGTTGGCTCGGACAAGTAGGCAAGGACTCTTCCGTCAGGAGCTTCTATCTGTCTGTCTCGTGCATTGTAGTGTAGTGCGCATTCTACCATCAGCTCCGGACATTCTTTTGTTGGTGGAAATCCAGTTGCGTGGACGATTCCATTGCGCATCATCCTCATGGCAATTGGTGTAGGCAGACGTCCATCAGTCCCGTACATTCTTTTTCTTAAGTCTTCGAGGTCAACGTGGCCAAGATCTGTGTCCACAACGTGCTCCCACTTGGACTTAATTTTTGACTGTGTTTGCACACCTTTGCTGGCAAACTTCATCTTCACTGCTTCGAAAATAGATCTGCAAAAAAAAGGTAGAGAGAATAATCAGCATTCGAAACTTGAAATCACTTCGAAAGATAATCCAGCTAAAAAACTTCGTGAAGAATCAAGCTGGAAAGAACATAAACGATGAAGTTTCATGCTAAAAGGAAGTAGACAAAGCAAATCTGCCTGTGACTTCTTGGAGAAGTGATCACAATCACGATGCAAGCTGATAAAATTCTGTCTCTTTTACTTTGCTGCAAATTTCTTCAACAGGTTTCTTCTCACACCTTCTTCAAAAATCGAATGATTGCACAAATGAGAAGTGAAATCACTTATAGAGGTGAGAAGATCGATCTTTTTAGCAAATTTGCAATGTTTCCTTCGAATTGAGTTTGAACTCATCTTTCACTTTGCTTCCGGATGGCAAGTTTTATCTTCAATGCTCTTGTCCGGGAAAGTTTCCAATTTCATCGCCAGTCCAACAAAGCTCTTTGTCTTTCTTTCCAATTTCGAATTTTTCAAGACTTATCCTTTTGGGTGTTTGAAAAATGAATAATTAAAATAATCAAAATAATTATTCCATGTGTCAATTCCAACCCACTCGTTTTATGGCGAATTATTTTTGTCCAAGGCAATTTGATTTTTTCGAATTTTTTCCTGCCAATGCCTTAGGCGAATTTTATTTTGTCCAATTTTCTTGCCATGATCTCTATCGTCCAGTTTCGTTTGGCCATGATTTTTAATCGTTTTTCCAAAATTTATCTCGCCATATCCAATTTTATTTATCCACAAATCCCTTCCGTCCAACATTTATCTAGCCACGTCCAACTTTATTTCATCCAAAAATATCCTTATCCAAAATTATTTTGCCACGTCCAATTTTATTTGGCCATTTGCTTTTTCAAAATTCATTTCATCTTCCTAGACACTTTGGATTTGGACTTAGGCAAATTTTCTTAAGCATGGCAAATTTTTTTAAAATGTAAAGCATATATTTTTATTTTCCAAAGGTTTGTACTTAGGCAAAATTTTGAATTTTTTACATTTGCCATTCAACTTTTGCCTTGGTTATGCCTTAGCCACTTTATCTCTTTTCCATGGGCGGACTTTAGCACTTCTTTTGCCATTGATAGGGCGGACTTTGGCATTTCTTAAGCCACTTCTTTCATGTTCAAGGCGGACTTGCCTTGCTTTGTTGCCACTTAATATTTAACCAAGGGCGGACTTTCCTCATTTTGATGCCATTGGACAAGGCGGACTTGCTTGATGGTCTCACCATTTAGTCTCTTGGCTAAGGCGGACTTCAGCCTTTTCTTTGCCATCTACATTCTAACTTAGGGCAGACTTCCTCACTTGTTTGGCCATTTGCATAGGGGCGGACTTCCTTGAATGTCTTGCCATCCACATTCTAACTTAGGCGGACTTGGGCTACTTGCTTGCCATTCATAGGGCGGACTTGCTAGTTTTCATTGCCACTTCCTCCACCCAAGGCCGACTTCCTCATTTTCCTTGCCATTGGACACTTAAACATAAGCAGACTTCATCAAGTGGATAGCCATTTGGAGGGCGGACTTTGGCTGTTAGCTAGCCATGGCTCCATTATCTTAGACAATTTCTTCTTTTCCATGGGCGGACTTCATAGCTTTCCTTGCCATTCCATACTTGCTGGGCGGACTTTAGTCTTTGGATAGCCATTGCCTTAGCTTGGTCAAGGGCGGACTTCATTGAATGTTTGGCCATTGACACTTCTTTCTTGCCACTGCCATTATCTGGCTGAAGGTTTCTGATGCTAATTCCTCCATGTTCAAACTGAGCAAACTCCATACTTAGGCGAATTCTTCAGTCTCCTCCATGATTGTTCAGTCATAACCTTGCCATGTTTACTCAGATTTTTATGAATTTCTCAGATTTTTTGACTGTTTTTTTTAGATTTTCAACCATTTTTTTGTGATTTTCGAAAGATTTTCTATGATTTTCACCAGATTTTTCACCATTTTCAAGCAAATTTTCCAGATTTTTGAACTTTTTTTGTCATTTTCCAGAATTTTACCAAAATTTCAAAAAATTCCGAATTGATTTCGAGTTTAGTTGATCTTTTCGAACCAAGTGGATTTTTTGAAACTTCGTGACCTTTCCGTATAGAAACTTTCTAAAATAGAAATTTTCCAAAATATGGCAACTTTCAAAATAGACCCTAAAAAATAGGGATCGAATTGCCCAAAGTGCAAAAAGTAGGTCCTAAAAAATAGGGGGCCCGGGGTGAGAAACCCTAAAAACTTGGAAGTGTCGGATTTGACTGAAACGACAGTCGATCTTCGTCTCCCAGGCCTTCTAAGCATGATGGCGACGTTTATTTAGTGATCCAGGCTAAAACTCAATTGCTCGACTTGGGTGACCGTTCAAAATTCAAACTCAAAACCCCCAAATGGAGAGCAGACAAAAAGAGGCACGCGAAAGCAAAACCCTAAAAGGCAAACAACAAGGGTCCCCATTTGCGATGGGGCGAGGTGTGAATTAGGTCACAACACTACCCCTCTCATGCAAGGTGGAAAAGGAGGTTGCTCCATTCCAAATAAAATTAAGATTGCTCTCCAAGGTGAAAGCGACCACCTTGGTTTCTTGCAGCAAAACAAAATCCTTCTTGTTAACCAGATTTAAAAATCTCCTAATAATGTATTTTCGGTCAAGGGTCTCAGGTCCCTTGACATTTCAAGAAACACACTTAACGCTCATCATCACCCAACATCTCAGGATTCCCCTTGGTTGCTCCTAAACTGCTTGAAGCACTTAGGATATTTATCCTCTGTTTCCACCCTCTTGGCCGAGGGTGACTGGATTACCAAGCTAGTTTTCTTCCTTTTGGTTTTGAGCATAATTGGGGATTTTCCCATTTTTATGGAGCTTTTATTCTTTCTTGGTTTACCTGGACTGAGTTTTTGCTTTGGAGCCTGATTAGGCATCCCTTGAGTGGCATTCGTTAGGTTGTGTTTTTCAAGGTCACCCTGTTGGTTAGTGGGTTTACATGCCTTCTTTAGAACACTCTCTCCCTCTGTAGTCTATTTAGGAACACCTTTTTGCTTTTTCTCAAAATCCTCACTTTCACGAAGGTTCTCAAGAGTCCGGGTAACTAGAGGATCTTGATTGGTGGAAGGATGAGCAAACGTGATGGTAGGTTCAGGACCGAGAATGGGAACGTAGGTTTGGCTCAGAGCAACAAGGGATCCACCACAAGCAAACTCAATTTCTCGCGAGGGGTCTCCAAGGATCCGAACCAAACTCACGGGCTCACCCTCATCCTGGACCTGCTTTTCCAAACTCAAATCAAAATGGGTAGAACCTTGCTTTATTTTAAGAACAAAATTCAAATTGAGAGTCTTATTAGGTTTGAGGTAGTTCTCCTCAATTCTCTGCCTTATCTTTCTCAAGGCTAATTGCTGAGCATTCAACTTTTGGATCAGTCTAGCATCCCCAAGATCCTCAGCCCTAGACTCCCTTCGCAAAGGCAGTTCAACCATGATAGGTACGGTGGGGGCAAGGACCAAGTCGAAGGCAACTTCGCCCCCCACACTCGACTCAAGGATTCTAAAGGCGTTGGAGAGTGCAAGGGAAGTGGGGGTGATTAGCCCACTGACTAGGTCGTCCACACCCAGGCCCCTATCCAGAGTTTGTTGGGCGTCAGCAAAAGAGTTGAGGCAAGGGTTAGGGGAAGTTGAAGACTAAGAGAAATCTTGGGCCGAGCTTGCATCTTTACAAATCTGAGTCTCAGGTGCGGCTTGAGTGGGGCTAGACTTGGGGTTTTCTTTTTTTTCCACAGACTTAGGGTTCTTTTTCTGGATTAAAGGGAAGTTTCTTCATATATGGCCCCCCCTCCTATAGAGGAAACACGCGTTGATACCGCCCAAGATTTCGAGTGGACACGCTGAAATTCCATTTTCTTTACAGATCTTAAGACATATAGGGATTTCAAAGCTTGGGTTGAGGGTAACCATGGTGTGGGCGTCCAAATTTGGTAACGCCGCCTTAGTTTCATCGATTGTTAACACTTTGTCTATCGGTTCCAACACTATTGGAAGGAGATTCCAGAATTTTGGGGGTAAGTTTTTTACTATCACCCACCTAGGAGCCGAGAGTGCAATAATTTCCTCGGCAATGGCAGCAGGTGACCATGCTAGGGCTCGAAAAGTACAACCCCCAATATTCCAATAGGGTTTGGCAAGAACTTTTTGCTGCATAGTATGATCCTTTAAAAAAACAACAAATAAGCCTTTCTGTATTAGCCTACAGTAAGTAATTTGCACATACAATTTTTTTAACCACACATTGGTAAACTAGGAGTCTATTCCTGGCAGGAAGTTTAGAGGAATCAATGGCCGCAAGGAAGATATCAGAGTTTTTAAGTTTCGTTCTTTGATTATTTATAGTATCTTTCATAATCTCATTAGGAAATTGATGAAAGTCCATAGCCACATCGAAGGAAGCCTTACCTTCCCCACCATCATCGCAGCACACTTCCTCGACTACAAATCCAACACCTTGTGAAGCGGCAAAGACCTGTTCAACAATAGCCTCACAAAAGGATTTTTGGGGAACATTCTGGTTCTCAACTGGCTTTGGGTCAGGGGGTCTTGAATCCCCCTCCATTGAAACAGTTAATTACACACAGCAGGGCATGAAGAGTAAACAAATACATGTGAAATAAAACCACACCTAGGGCACAACTAAAAACCATGGAGGAGAAAAGAACAGGCAAAAGAAGCCTTACAACCACCATCGCGGGGGAGGACATGGCCTCCACCACCGCCGATGAATCCTACACAAATCCCCCCACCCTCGACCTGCGCGACCTCTAGTTGTAGAGCTCTTTATCTTCAATTTGATTATTTCAATAAAATATCATGTAAGCTGTTTGACAAATTTCTCATTAGAATAAGCTAAGTCACAAGGTTCAAATTTGAGTTTGAGTTCGGCAACATTGAAATTTGGATGAAGTTCGACAAGGAGAAAATTCAAAAAAAAAAAAATTCGGCATTAAATTTTCCTTATTAATTTAAAAAAAAAAATGTGTCATATATCCACAAAATTGTCAAAATAGTTTAACATTGATAAATAGATTTGAAATCATAATAAAAATATGACACATTTTATTATCGAGCAAAGTCAACAAATCTTGTTTGTCTGGTCCTACGAGTAGGAGCTAGGAAAATTGCAGCAAAAAAAACAAATCCTAAGTGCAACAAAAATGGAAGGAAGTTGCGGCAGGGAAGAAGAAAATCTTGACAGAAAAATATTGCGGTTTTAGAATTCGTTGTCTCAGACAAAATCTTTGTGTTCATCATAACGACAAGAGTCCCATTTTATTAAAAAAAATCGCAAACCCTAGAAATCACTATACAAAACCCTAAAAAGCAGTTTTCAATAATATATTCAAATGAAAAAAAAAAATGCTTTTTCCATACGAAAAAATGTGGTGAATTTCAAATAAAAGTTTCAGATTTGATAAAATTCAAAGTCCATGCTTGAAGTTTGCCGAATTTTGTGACTTAGGGAATAAGTGCAAAAAAATTTGTAAAAGTTTGGCAACAAATTTTACAGCAAGGCAAGACAAATGGACGGTTTTCTATTAATAGTTTCATTTGGCATTGAAATAGAGTAAGTATTGTAAAATTTGCCCCTAGGGCACTGCTTTTTGTTTTCGTTCACTATATGTACAACCTTAACCAACCAAGCATCTTTCATTTAAATTAGAAATGTTGATTTCAAAAGTTCTTCATTCATCCTAGTGACAACAAATCAACGTCGCCACTTATATGCTTACACTCAAAAAGTGCTAAGCTTTTATGGTTAGGGTCATCCCTAGACCTAGACATAAACTTCGAGGGTTCATGATGACCCTCCCTACGTATCCCCTCGTGGGAAATTAGAGGCTTCGTAGTTTTCCCAACAATGTTAGAGGGAGTTCATTCTCTCCTTTTGCATGAGATCTTTGATCTCACATTTAAACTAGGACTATTCATTAAACATAAGTTATCAACTTAGCCCAAATATAATATATTGATAATAATTTTTCCATCAAGTGTTGGATCCATACCAAACATTAGCAATCATTAGTGTATGAACATACACAAATACACAAGGGTCGTATGATACCATAATCCCAAGATCACATACACAGTGACTGTCTCGAGCATACATCACATATACACATCACAAGTACAACAGTGACAGGCTCATATGCACATCACAAGTACAACAGTGACTAGCTCATAAACACATCACAAGTACAATTGTGATTAGCTCCTATGCACATCACAAGTACAAGCATGATTGGCTCATACGCACATCACAAGTACAATAGTGAATGGCTCCAACATACATCACATGCATCCCATGTGACAACCCACACAATACATCAAATGGTCACATAAAGAACAACCGGTAAGGTGGAAATGGATGCAACCTATTGCATATATCATCCCACTACTTGATTTGCAATCACATAAGCCCATTAGTGGATCTCATTGGAAAAAGAATGCTGGTGCATCCCATACTACATTGTGGATCCTATCCCTTTTCCTAAACCACCACTATCTATGACGACAATCAAGCAACCCATGCTACTTGATGTCATCACTACCAAGGGCATCAGTAACAATGTACACAAAATCCGATTCCATATACACAATGAGTGACTAACATTTACACAATGAATGACTAACACATCCACAATGGCTAACACACACTTGTCCATAGTGCATCCTAGATAGAAAAGGAATATCGGTGGATTGCGCACTACACTGTGGGTCCCATCCTTTTCTCTGATCTTCTGCACCATTGGGCAATTGGGAAGAGGATTTAGTGCATCCCATACTACATTAGGGGTCCATTTGCAACCCAAAGATTTACACAAGTAGTGAACCTGGCATAACTCAGTGGATTCCAACTTCAATTGCCTATAGGCCACCAATGACAAGTTTGCCCACCTAGGAAGAAGTAGCTTCCGACATAAACCACCTTGTGACCTTAGTGATATTGCCAACTATCTTTTTCATAATCCTAAGTAGCACTTGGCATTGGTCACCTTCGTGCTATAGGTGATTGCCAGCGAACCCTCCTGATACAACGGTGAACTCCAGTTATCGTTACTCGCACAGTAGGGCAACTACTCGTGCAACTGCTATCGTCTTAAATCTTGGATAGCCCCTAGCAATCCATCTCCGTGAACTAGGTGATTACTGACTAATCCAAAAGATACAACAGTAGCTCTAGGCATTTGCCCTTGAAGGATTCAATCCTCACTCTGACAACACTTCATTATCATAAGATTGCATAATGAAAATGAGAGCAAGAGGGGGTTTAAATAGAAATTAGGGCCCTAGAAATTTGAATTGATTTTCCCTCCAATTGGGACGCCCAACTTGAGAAAAGAATATTAATTTAATTTAATTTCTTTTTTCCCTCCCATCTAGGTGTCCAACTTGAGCAAGCACATGAACACCTTTTAAAAACAACTTAAGATACCAATGCTAGGTGTGGGGGTGCAAGGGGACCTTTTTGAACTTTATAACTTTGTAACTTAAGTTGCAATATTTGCCTTTTTCGAACTCCAAGGATGGTTGATGCACCAAACTGCCAAAAATAACAGAACTCAACAACTGAAATTGCCACCACTGCCAAAACTGGAAACCTAACATTGAATTGTTGCCAGTACCATTGCCAAAAATAACACTTACTAAAATAGTGTGTCCAATCGCCAAATTAGCCCAAATTGAGATGTAGCCATGACTTACTAAAAATAGATATTGCTAAAAATAACATTTATTTCTCACCAAGGATTTCAAAAAACTTAGAAAAACCCAGAAAGCACTTTGGCAACCCTCTACAAATGCACCTTGAAAGTGTTGAGAAGAAACCTCCAAGAATCTTGGAATCCCCTAAAACGCCTTCGAATAGCCTACAAGACTAAAGAAATAGGCTAATGGTCACTAAAAAGGTTTAGGCTAAAATGGGGACATTATAGTTCTTCCTTCCCAAAGATTGCTTGTCCTCAAGCAATGCCATGACAACTCCAAAAAAACAGATCAATCCACATTAAAACCAATTAAGATCCCAAGGTCTCACATCAATCTTAGAAAGAAACCACCATGCCGACATTGCACCACTTTGATCATAATTGTAGATCCATCGTGCCAAATTTGCACTCTCCTCTCCTATAACCCCAAAGTGTAACCATCCTCAAACTCAATCTGAAATACCTGAGAGGGCTGAAATCTATACCATGAAACATCTCCTGCCAAAGCATCTTAGAGAAGTCCATGTCTGCAACCCCATTGTCTAATCCTGGGCAACAGGAAGAAAAGTTTGCTCAACCCAAAACCATAATCCTCAGAATATCTCCTCATGATGTCATGCAGGGACACAACTGCAAATGTGACTTCCTCCAATCTTCTTGCTAAAAGGAAAGCAATCCTTTGCAAGAGTTCAACACACTCATCGTCATAACACCACATACAACTATGAAGACTTTTGAAAGCTCTTATTGTTCCAACTCCATGAGTCTCTGAATGATAAACCCAAGCATGCAGAAGTTCGCTGTCCAAAACCAACACCAAGAGTAAACTATCAAAGTTTACATCACAAACCTTCATAAGATGAACTCTCAGAGTTTGGAAGGTTTGAAGAAACCAATAATCACTGCTGTTCAAAGCTGGAATCAGCAAAGTACAATCTGGCTTTAACGCTCTACACAAGGGATAACAACAGTACCAATGCAATTCCCAAGTATAAGCATGTGAGATGAGCATTGTGTTGCACAAAAACAACTCAAAAGTGGCTGGAAAACACTTCAAAGCAATCTCCAACTAAAACAGTTTACCTCTTTGACAAGAAATAATGTGCCAACCCTCCTGAATGAGAGCAACCCAAAATGTAAGGTGGCTGGCCTGCAACCAAACAACAAGCTCAAGACTAAAAAGCTGACCCATTCTGCTACGCCCTTAATATTAGAGTACATCAGGTTATGAATAGTCGGCTTGTGGCTATCTTAACTCCTAATTAAGTCATATTATCATTATTGTATTGTTATTTAGTTGTTTAGGTTGGCCTAGGGCTTATATAGGGTTATCTAGGGTTATCTAAGTTGGCATGGGTGGTATCTGTTGGTGTACGTTTTATCATCCACTGAACACACAAAATAAAATGTCCAAAGACATTCTATCCTCTCTTGAAAAACCACCGCGTATGCTAAGATTGTGAGAAGATCATATGGCGATTCCAAGGTTTCTTTCGTCAGGTCATGACATGTGGATAAGCTCAATGGGCATTGTGATATGCTGGTAATACACAAAGGGACTTACGCTAGGCTATTTCTTCACAAGTTCGGGACTTAGATGGATTTGTCATTAAAAGCTTCTTCGGTTGGGATTTTCAATTTAGATCTCAAAAAGAAGTGCAAAAAGATAAGGGTTTAGAGGATTTATTCTACGCCTAGGAATTTGAGAGACAGTAAGGGTTAGGTGAAAGGAGTAATCACACTTTGTTTCACCTCCCTAGGACAACTACGCAAAGTGGGTGCAATTTTCAAAGGGGTGTGATTATAATTTTCAAGCCTCGAATGAGACCGAAGTTAGGCATCCACAATCACAAGCTCAGGCTAACTTTACGCATTGAATGAAAATCATCCATCCGAAGAAAGTATGAGCAATATTTCACCATTTAGTCTATACGATCAATCTCGCATTCACTTAACAAACATTCAAAACAAATTCTAGTTAATTGTAATCTAACTCTATCTAACTCTAATCTATGGTAAAAGAAGTTATGCAACCTTGCTTACTACTTGACAATAAAAGTGATTCAAAGCAAATCATGCATAAGAGCTTTTATTATCGGAAATAGTCTCAATGCAACAATTTCATACATTGTCTCCACACTTTACAAATGAGGGGCGAGCTCAATTTATAAGCTCCCCAATTACAATTCAATGGCCAAGATTGATTTAGGATCAACGACCGAGATTACGAAATAAAACCCTAATTAGGGTTTGTCACAACCAACTCCTCGACCAATGAGAAAATTACATTTGAGGACACTTGTCCTTTCTGCAAAATATAAATCAACAATAAAATAGAAAGTTGTTGCATGTTGATTTAGAACAATTTGATTGGATGGAAGATGACAAGGCACCACCTCAACGTGCTAGATGTCTTCCTTGGTTGCCTCGTTTTTCTTCCATGTGCTTGCCTTAGAATATTTTCCTTGTCGATGACTTTGTCCTTGGTGCTTGTTTCTTCCTAGCTTTGATCTCAGATTCGCTTTGAGACTTTGATTCCTTCTTCTCACTTGTATTGGAAGTCTCGCCTTGAAGTTATTTTCCTTCCCGATTGCTGTGAAATTCCTCCTGCTTGAATTGGATTGGTGTTATTCCTTTGGCTTTCCTCTCTGAATTATCCAGTTTGTGTCAAGAAATCGTCTAACTATGAAAATTTGTTTGGAACACTCTTCTTGTCACCATCCGATTCTGATTGGAAGCTTGTCTTTAATTCTTCAGGAGATGAAATCCCTCAAGAAGATGCCTTGATTGCTTCAACAGGTCTGGGATTGTAGATGAAATCCCTTCAAAGATGTCTGGATATTCTTTCAAGTGTCTTGAATTTGGAGAAGAATGCCTCTGTTCTTGGAATTTTCTCTTGGAAGTATTTCCCATACTTAGCCAAATTTTGGTTATTCAAGTTCATTTTGTAACACCTTCACGCGAACTAGTCAACATTTAGCCAAGATTTTGGCCATCTTGATGCTCGAATGAACTTTGCCCGTGGACTTGCCTTCAATTATGAATCCGGCTATGTAGGACAAATTCCATCCTTGGACAAGGATTTTATCCACTTCCTCTTTACTTTTCCTCTTTATTCCCCTTGTTTGCCTTCCAACACTTAGTCAATTTTCCAAATTTCTTCTCCTTGGGCAGACTTTACTAATACTTAAAACATTTTTCTTTCTTAGGCCATGCCGGACTTTGCCTGTGTTTGAACATTCCTTGCTGGAGGTAAGTTGGACTTTTTCTTGCTTGTGACGTCCATCCATTTTGTTAACACTTAGAATTTCTTTATCTTCATGGCAGACTTTGAAACTTTTATTCCATGTTCTCTTTGATGTCTAGGCAATCTTTGAAGTTTTCTTGCCAAGGTCGAGCTTTGGAGTTTTCTTTCCAAGCTTGAAGGCAGACTTTCTTCATGTATTTCCACTCCTTGGCGGACTTCCAAAATGTTCTGCCTTCTTCCTTTTCAAAGTCAGGTTGTACTTCCAAAACTTTGTGCTATTTTCCATATCTCCAAGGTGGACTTTGTGCATTTGTTTCCAAGGCATGATAGGTTGGGCGGACTTGACAAATTTCTTTCCACTTCCATGGTGGACTCTATGAATATCTTTCCATGTTGCTTTTGGCATGGCGGACTTCCTTATGTATTTGCCATCCATTCTCAAGCTTGGGGTGTACTTTGGAGTTGTCTTTTCCATATCCAGGTTGGAGTTCACAACTTTCTTGCCATATTTCATTGATGTCTAGGTGGATTTCAACATGTGCTTTCCATCACTCCTTTGACACTAAACCATTTTATTTTATTTTTAAATTTTTTTTTTACTCCTGTGGTGTCAATACGTAGCCAATTTTGTAGAATTTTCTCTCTCAAGGCATTAATACTTAGCCAAATTTTTAGTTTTCTCCCTCAAAGGCATCCATACTTAGTCAAATTTTGGACCCTCTTGCAAGCTAGGAAAACTTTCTCAACCTTTTTTTCACTATCTCATGGGTGGGCGGACCTTATCCTAGCCAAGACATGGCCTGGCGGACTTTGGGTTAGGCTTGCCATTTCTTTATCTTGGCTGGGGCGGACTTGCTGACTTTTGTGCCATCTTACATGTGCTTGGACGTCCCTCATTTATCTCCACTTGATGGCGGACTTTCTAGCTTCCTTTCCATTTGCCTTTCTTCCTATACTTAGCCAAGATTTTCAATTTCTCCTTCTAAAGCATCAAATACTTAGCCAAAATTTGCATTTTCCCTCTTCTTAGGCCTCCATACTTAGACAAATTTCGGATTTTCCTTCCAACACTTCAAATACTTAGCCAAAATCTTCAATTTTCCCTTTTCTTATGCTAGGCGGGCTTCTCAAATGTCTTGCCAAGGCTTGGGCAGACTTTGGAGAAGGCTTGACATGTTTTATCTAAGGCTGGGCGGACTTCAAGAGGTCCTTGTCATGTACCTCAAATTTAGGGCCGACTTCCAAAACTTCATGCCATCTTCTCACTAAGGCAAGGGCGGACTTCACAACTTCTATGCCATGTCCCTCAAAATAAGGGCTGACTTCCTTGCTCTCATGCCACGTCCCTCAAATTAAGGGCTGACTTTGCTAATGGCTTGACATTCCCTCCTGATGGCGAACTTTTCATCTTCACCTTGTTAATGATATAGCAGCTTCGGGTTCATCCTTCCAACCACGAGTGAAGACATAAATCAATATAGCCTATTGGCTATTTATTTATATGTGAGCTGCTTAGTGGGCAGCTCATATTTAATGTGAATGGGCTGCTAGTGGATAGCTAGTGGGTAGCTAGTGGATAGCTAGTGGACTGCTTAGTGGGCAACTCATATTTAGTTTATTAGCTAGTGGATAGCTAGTGGGCTGCTTAGTGGGCAACTCATCTTTAGTTTATTAGCTAGTGGATAGCTAGTGGGCTGCTTAGTGGGCAATTCATCTTTAGTTTATTAGTTAGTGGATAGTTAGTGGTGGTAGTGGGTCTTGTAGATAGTGGCTACAGTATTTCTACTTTCTATATATTGTAATGCTTTCCTTTGATAATTGCAAGCAAGTCCAATTCATTCCTTCTATCAAGTGCGAATTTCTTCTAGGGCAGATTGTGAATCCATTGAAGAGCAGATTTGTGTTCAAGGAAGAGCAAATTGTTCTTTGTTCTTACAGCCATTGCTGATGCTGATCTTTGGCCTTATGTGTGGCCTCTTTGTAATGTAACTTGTTGCCATTGCTCATATATATAAGAGATATCTTTGTTGCTGGGTTTTTCTCCCTCAAGAGGAGGGTTTTCCCAGGGTATCTGCTGTGTTATTGTGTTTGATTTTAAATTAAATTTTTGTGCATGTCAATCTGATCTTTAAATTTAACACACCTTCCCTTCTTTCTAGGGCGGATTTTGTTGATGGCTGGACATTCTTTCATCTCCATGACAAGGGTGAATTTCTCCTGACTTAGGCAAAGTTTACCATGAATTTCATGCCTTTGGGTTGATTTTTGCACGCTTTTCATCTGATTTTTGATTGATTTTTCTCCGATTTTCCCTTGCTTTTCCATGCTTTTCCTGATTTTTGCTTTATTTTTTGATTTTCACTTTGATTTTTCAATTTTTGTTGATTTTTGGTTCTAAAGATGGAAATGTTGACTCGTTGACTAGGGTTGACTTTCTAAAAATAGAAAAAGCAAAATCCCTAAAAAATAGGGAACCCTGCTTGGTCAAAAAATGCCAAAAATGAAAAAGCGAAAAAGCAAAAAAGCAAATTCCCTAAAAAATAGGAAGTGCCAGAATTGACCCAAAGCACAAGTGATCTTCGTCTCTTGGACCTTCTGAGCCCTTCCATGACGTTTAGGCACTGATTTAGGCATGGATTCTCAACTTGGCTTGGATGACTCTCAAAAGACTGACTTGAAACTCTCAAAATGATGACCTCATTGTAAAAGGACAAGTGATAAGCAGTTGCGACGCCAGGCAAAAAGCGAAAAAAGGGGGTCCCATTTGCAATGGGGCGATGTGTGAAAAGGTCACAACAATATCCTAGGCATAAAATAGGTATATATAGGAGGTCGTGGGTCTTATTTCATCATTATATTGTGAATTGTGTTCTCATTGGAGATATTTGGAGGTTTGCCCCCTCGAAGTGGCTTGTCATTCTTAGTTATTATTCAGTATGTGCAACATATTTCCTATCATATTCTTCTATTGTGCAAGTTATTTCATTACAAGTGGTATCAAAGCGTGATCTTGGCACCATTACGACAAGGCATTTTTGTCAATTTTGGAGGTCATTTTGGAAGGCATATATCTTTTAGATTTTGGCGAATTTTTTTTCTGATTTTTAAAGGGTTTTTGAAGACCATATTAAAGAAGCTACAGCCCAGATTTTAGAGGAATTGGAGCAGATTTGAGTGAATTATTGCATAGTTAGGGTTTTTACACAATATTTTTGGAAGCTGAATATCTCTCACATCCTGTAGAATTGGAGCCTAATTTTTATTGGGTTTTTGAATAAATCATAGAGGAGTCTACAGTACAAAATTTGAAGAAATTTGTGCTGAAATAAGCGAGTTATTGAAAAATTAGGGTTTCCAACAAATTCTCTCTCTAAGCTGCAAATCTGCTAATTTCTTGGAGTTTTTTCTCGGTAAGTGGTATCTTGACCCTAGTAAGTTACAGTAAAGTTTTAGAGAATTTAAGTTTCATTTGTGTGATTTATTGCAAAATTATTTTCTGCCATCATGTCGAGACCTACAATGAGAGGCAAAAAGAATGCTACCACACCAGGGAAATCTTTAGAGAATGAAGGAGTAGAAAATGAGGATTTTAACCCCAAGGATGAAATAAACAAAGTCAAGGGTGATATTTCATCATTAGAGAAGAAGATTATGGAAGAAATGGGTGAATTGAAATCATTTATTCAAGGTATGTGGTGTAAGGGTGAAAATTCACCTCATAAGGTGGAAGCTAATGCTTTTTTTGGACATGAATTCCTTGGACTCGACTTGGGTTTCAAGAAGGATCCTTCATTTAATAATCATATGCCAAGGCAATTTATACCTAAGTTGGATATGAGAAGTTTGATGGCAAGGATCCAACCAATTGGCTATGCCAAATGGAGCAGTTATTTGATATTCATCATGTTCCTAGTCAACAAAAGGTGGCTATGACATCATTATACCTAGAACTGGATCAATTTATTTGGTATCGTTGGTTATGTGATGAGAAGAGAAAAAGGGTTGTGTGGTCACATGGTCAATTTTTCAAGAGGAACTTGCTACTCATTATGGAGATAACTTTATGGATAGCTACTTTTGCTAACTCACCCAATTAAAGCAAACATGCATGGTCAAGGATTATATTCAGAAATTTCAAACCCTTTCTCTAAGAGTAGAGAATGTGGCAAAAGAAAATATGAGGAAATATTTTTAGGCAATTTAAAGGATCACATAAAATATGAAGTACGATTGTTCCAACCACAATCCTTATCGGAAGCAATAGTAATGGAAAGACAAGTGGAGGAGAAGTTTCTAGCTAGTAAGAGTCAAGGAAATCTAAATTTCAGCGAAAGATTTCCTACACATTCACTTCCACAACCTACTAGGTTGACTCCACAACAAATTGAGGAGAAAAGAGCAAAAGGGTTATGTTTCAATTGTGACAACAAATATAGTCGAGGGCATAGATGTAGTGAAAATAAATTGTTTTATATTGAATGACTAAGTGAGGAAGAGGAGGAGGAACCAATATTAGAGGGTGATAAGGATCTAGATGATGAATCCCATGATTCCCAACCAATCATCTCTTGTCATGCACTCTCTGGGTTTAGTTCCCTTCAAACTCTCAAGGTAGCTGGATTCTTAAAGAAGCAGAAAGTAACCGTGTTGATCAACTCAGGTAGTACTCACAATTTCATCAACAAAAAGTTGGCTACTCGTCTAAATTGTTTTATATATCCAGCTCCAAAATTTCAGGTCTTGATTGTAGATGGAGGTATCATCAGTTGTTCTGGAAAGTGTCATAGCATTAAATTATCCATGGGAGATTATCACCTTTATAGCCCAATGTATGCTATCTCCATGGGTTCGACAGATATTGTTTTGGGAGTACAATGGCTTACTACCTTGGGAACAAATTTTGAGATGAACTTCCAAGAATTGTTTATGAGGTTCCAATCAGAAGGAAAGACAATAGAGCTAAGAGGGTTGAAGGCAAAGTCTCCACAAATAGTTAGCTCTCATCAAATGCAGAAGTTGCTCAAGAAAGGAGTTGATGGATTTGTGGCCCAATTATGTTCATTAGAAGTCTCTCAATCTAATGCTCCTACCCATCCAAATTTACAAGCAATGATTCGACATCACTCAGTGGTTTTTGGAGATTTACTGAAAGGACTTCCTCCTAAGAGGGATCATGATCATGCCATACAACTAGTTCCAGGGAGCCAACCTCCCAACATCAGGCCTTACCAGTATCCACATATACAAAAAAGTGAGATAGAAAAGATTATTGAGGAGATTTTAGAGGCAGGAATTATCAGACATAGTCAAAGTGCTTACTCCTCACCAGTGGTGATGGTGTGGAAGAAGGATGATACTTGGCGCATGTGTCCAGACTATAGAGTGCTCAACATGTACACCATCAATGATAAGTTTCCTATTCCAGTCATTGATGATTTTCTAGATGAATTGAATTGAGCTATGCATTTTACAAAGTTAGATCTTAGATCCGGCTATCATCAAATTCGAATTAAGGAAGAAGATATTTGTAAGACAGCATTTAGGACTCATGAGGGTCATTATGAGTTTTTGGTGATGCCATTTGGTCTTACTAATGCTCCATCGACTTTTCAAAGTTTGATGAATTACATCTTTAAAAAGTTCTTAAAGAAGTTCGTATTGGTGTTTTTTGATGATATATTGATTTATAGCAAGACATGGGAAGAACACTTGCAACATGTAGATCAAGTATTACAAGTTCTTGAAGAGCATAAACTCTATGCTAAGCCATCCAAGTGTGCTTTTGGTCTTAATGAGGTGGAGTACTTGGGACACATAGTTTCACATCGAGTAAAGGTAGATCCTAACAAAATTAAGGCGATCATGGAATGGCCTATTCCCAAAACTATTAAGAAATTGAGGGGTTTCTTGGGATTGACTGGTTACTATCGTAGATTTGTGAAGAATTATGGCTGTATAGCAGCATCCCTCACAACTTTATTGAAGAAGGATTCTTTTCATTGGAATGAATATGCTAATTCAGCATTTGAAATGTTAAAGGAGGCTATGTGCACAACTCCAGTACTTGCCACTCCTGATTTCACAAAGGATTTTACTATGGAATGTGATGCTTCTGGAAATGGTATAGGTGTAGTTCTCATGCAGGAGGGTGAGCCCATTGCTTTTGATAGCTGTCATTTGAAGGGGAAGAATCAACTCAAACCTATTTATGAGAAGGAAATGCTAGCTATTCTTCATGTAGTAAAACAATGGAGACCTTATCTAATGGGTAGACACTTCAAGGTTAAGATAGATCATGATAGCCCAAAATATTTTTTGGAACAAAGATTGTCTTTAGAAGAACAAAATTGGGTTATTAAGATGTTGGGATATAATTTTGAGACTGTATATAAGAAAGGGAAGGAAAATGTTGTGGCAGATGCATTATCAAAGAAGGATGAGAAGGATGAAGCTTTATTGTGTGCCTTTTCAATATTACAAGAAGATTGGGTAGAAGAAGCCAAATAAGAGTGGAAAAATGATGTGGCTACTAGTAATCTCATTCAACAATTACAAAGTGACCCTAGTAGTTTAGATAAATTATGTTGGAAGGGAGATACTTTGTGGTATAAAGAGCAATTGTATCTTTGCAAGAATTCCTCTCTCAAACAAAAGATTCTCACAAAACTACATGAGTCTCCAGTGGGTGGTCATTCAGGATTTTTGAAGACATATCATCAGGTCAAGAAAGACTTCTTTTGGGAAGGGCTAAAAGGGGATGCTCAAAAGTTTGTGGCAGAATGTTTGGTTTGTCAACGAAATAAAGGGGAGACAATTAAGATACTTGGTCTCTTGCAACCCTTAGTTATTCCTAGCCAGCGTTGGGAAGAGGTCTCCATGGACTTCATCACAGGGCTTCCAAGATCTTATGGTAAGAATGTCATCATGGGAGTAGTGGATTGCCTCACTAAATATGCACATTTTATTGCATTATCACATCCTTTTACAACAAGTACAGTGGCAAAATTTTTTTTGGAGAATATTTAAAAGCTACATGGTATACCTAAGGTTATTGTTAGTGACCGTGATTCTATCTTTACTAGTAACTTTTGGATAGATTTATTCAAATGTTTGGGTACTCAATTGGCTCATAGTTTTTCATACCATCCACAATCTGATGGGCAAACAGAAGTGGTTAATAAGTGTTTGGAAGGATATCTACGTTGTTTCACTTTAGATAAACAGTCTCAATGGGTAGATTGGCTACCACTAGCATAATGGTGGTATAACACTTCCTTCCGTAGTTCATAAAAAATGTCTCCATTTATGGCATTGTATGGATATCATCCCCCTTTTATGACATCATCATTGAAGGTGTCACCAAGAGTTCATGCAGTGGAGGACCACGTGATTCATCAACCGCAAGTACTTTCAGGACTTAAAGAGAATCTAGCCATGACACAAAACCGAATGAAGCAACAAGCAGACCAACACCATAGTGAAAGAAGTTTTGAGGTTCGGGATTGGGTTTTCTTGAGATTGCAGCCTTACAAGCAATTGTCACTGAAGCAACAGTCAAAGAATAACAAGCTGTCTCCAAAATATTATGGCCCATATCAAATCGTGCAGAAGATAGGTAGTGTTGCCTACAAGCTTGAATTGCCATGAACAACAAAGATACATCCAGTTTTTGATGTTTCTTGTTTGAAGAAGGTAATTGGGAATAGTATCCCTACTTAGACAATATTACCAAAGCTTGATGAAGAAGGAAGAATCATATTGGAACTGGAATGTATTCTTCAGAGACGCACAAGGAATCTAAGGACTAGAACACTCACTCAGTATCTAATCCAATGGAAGAATTTACTAGTTGAATATGCCATATGGGAGGACGAGGAGTTCATTCAAAAGCATCCAAAATTGCCTAACATTGAGGACAATGCTTATCTGAAGAGGGGGTGCATGCTACACCCTTAATATTAGAGTACATTGGGTTATGAATAGTCGGCTTGTGGCTATTTTAACTCCTAATTAAGTCATATTATCATTATTGTATTGTTATTTAGTTGTTTAGGTTGGCCTACGACTTATATAGGGTTATCTAAGTCGGCTTGGGTGGTATCCTAGGCATAAAATAGGTATATATAGGAGGTTGTGAGTCTTATTTCATCATCATATTCTGAATTGTGTTCTCATTGGAGATATTTGGATGTTTGCCCCCTTGAAGTGGCTGCCATTCTCAGTTATTATTCAGTATTTGCAACATATTTTCTATCATATTCTTCTATTGCGCAAGTTATTTCATTACACATTCTTTGCCAAAGAACACTCCCAAGAGTAACCATTTGTTTATTGCTCCAATCCTTAAAATCTCTCTCCAATCCATTTGTAGATGAACAATTGGAGTCACAAAATGGCTAGTAAGGGAAGGAATAACATTATAAATTTTGAAATTTTGATCCTTATCCCTCCAATGATCTTTCCTACCACTCCCAGTAAGCTCTGTCAATCCTTGTTAAGGATCCCAAGCATGGATACCCAACCAAGAATGATCTCCAACATACCTAGAAAGGTACACATCACAACTTCAAGTGCCAATCATAACATCTTGCTCACCATGGAAGTTTGTGACTTCTTTGGTAATCTCTTGTAACCCATCCTTGAAAGCATCAACAACTAAAGGGCATGGAGCAATCGCTCTCTTCAAATCCAACTCCCAAAAGGGATTAGTATAAAATAAAGCATCACTCAATCCAAAGGATGGATTGTCAAACTTGTAGATGTCATGTTTAGGTCCTTTCTTCAGAGCTTCATAAGTAACATGCCTGAAACCTCCTTTCCTTGCTGTTGTAATGAAATTTCCAGCAACTACCAAACTACATTTTGATAACTTATTAATGTCAAAGATGTTGAAGTAACCATGATCCAACACATACCATGCAAAATCTTCATCTCCAACTACATATGATGGGAATGCATTACAACTCATCAACTCAGATAGTTTATGAAATGTCCCACTTGTCGGCCAACTCCAACACTCAAGACAATACTTCATGCAAGAATGATTCAATTCAAGGCGAGTACCAACAAGGAAATAACTATCAATTGAAATCATCAAGCGGCATGCCTGGGTTTCCTTACACTTCCTCATGTACTTAGGAATGATGATGTCTCCTAGTGTCATCTCATTCCCAATGCAATTCTCCTCATTTGCACATATCATATCTTGTGGTTTTCCAGGAGGGCATTCAATCACCTCATAGTGTGAACTTAGATCAACACCAAGCTGAAAACTACACTCCAACTCAAGTCTTGAAACTTCTCCTGTATCCCATACCTTGCTGTTTTCACCTAGTGCAACGCTACAACCCGGAGTTGTTCCATCATCCAACTCAAAAGGTGGATTATCAATTGACATATCAACACCCATCTCAAATAATGTTATATTAATGTATTTAAAATAAATTAATATTAATTATTTAATATTAATATATTATTGATTGTCGCCTCTATGCAAATATTACCCGCATATCAAATTAATTCGTTTGATCTAGTTTAGACTTTGGGCATCAACGTGAAGGTATTCAATAAAAGCATTGGTGGGTTTCAGTAGCTTGAATATTTCTTCCAATTTTTATGTAGGCACCTTCAATTGCTTCTTTGATGCTGAGTTCTGTAGATTACCTTTTCCCTTGTTGCATCATTTTTGAGTTGGGTGTTTTTGTTGGTTTGTAGAGTATGGCGACCACCTGAACATCGACAATCTCTAACACCCCAAACAAACCCAGGGGATTGATTCACAGTTTAGAGTAATGTCATTAATGGGAAGGTAGAATGAAAAATTGTCAAAATTCTTCGTGGGTTCTCATGGGTTCATCTGGGACAAACCCATAGGCTAAATCTTTTAACCTTGGCTGCACCCTTGCTTGCATCAAACCATTATCTGGACCCGAAACTGTTTGTACCTGAACTGGCAAGGTAAGAGGTACAAATTGGTAGCATAGCTTTCTAATAATAAAACATAATTTGCCTTTTATGAATATAACATAAAGTTACTTTTTGAACAACTTAATTTAAATTATTAATTATCTCATAATATTCCAATAGCTAATGGAAATAAAAAATAATAGAGTAAAGTATTTCTGAAAATTTTTGCTTGAAAAAGGGGACATGACACTTTATGCTCCATATTTTGCTCCATTTTGAATTGCTGTAAAAGTCCTTGAGCTAGTTGCAATTAATATAGTTGTTTGAATGGCAGCTATTTATCGATATGGATTTCCTTTACAGTATACACTTGCATAAACATTTGTATGAAATGTTGATTTTCCCTCCTTTGCATGGTTTATTAATATGTGTCATGCTTGTTAAATGCCTTTTCCAAGCATATGCACATGGTGTATCAAGTTTTCAACAATGTACATTGGTCAACCATAATATTTCAATTATTTTGCATTAAGATGTTATATATGTGGATGATTTTCTGATTGAAATATCAAATGCAATTATGGATATTGTATATGTCGGAAAATGAGCCACACTTGAACTGAAGATGGACCAATCACAAAGGGGGTTGGTAGCTCCATGATAGAGCACTCTAACAACAAATGGGTGGTCCTAGTTTCAACTCCTAGTTGGTCCATAAATTTTTTTAATGTGGTATTTGAGTAGGGGATCATGTGAAAGGTCAAGCAAATGAGGGTTTCATCAAACCATGGAAAGTGAAGGTCACAGAGAGTTCTTAAGGGTTTATAGTAGAAGTTCGTAGTAAGCATATTGAACTTTTGCAAACATGTAGTAGTCTAGAATTTGTAGAAGATCGCAGGTTGTTAGTTATCAAGCATTTGCAAAGGCTGTGGGTGGAAGAAAATCACAAATCATTTTTTTGTGAGATTATTTCATGAGTTCAAATATATAATTGCAATTATTGTGATTTAATTACATGTGGCCAAGTCTCATAGAGGGCATGTTGTGAGTACAAATTTTTTTGGTGAAAACCTGCAGCCATGTTTTTGCAAAATCACGATTGGAAACTAGGTAAGCCACAGGTTGCATTGGTTATGGTCATCCGTTAGAGGGCACAACACAAAAAATTGTGATTTTCAGTATTTTAGAGCATAAAAACATAGTTGTGCAGTGGTAGGGCAAAATTTTGTGGGTTGCAGACAATCGAGCAATAGTAGGGTCCTGGAAATGTCACGTAACAGCTTGTAGTTGTGACTAGGGCATGTTGTATGTGATTTTTGGTGTATCCAATTTAAAACTCGATTTTGATACATGAAACATTTGTGTGTCAAATTGTTTTTCAAAATCCAAAATGTGGAATATTAATTAATGATTGATAAGTTATTATTAATTGTTAATAATTTTAATTAGAACATTTGCTTAAGATATTAATTTTTGATTAATAATTAATCATTAATATTCTATTGTTATTATTACCACAATTTTATAAAATTTTGAAAATAAAAAAATCAGAAAATAAGTAATTTTAAATAGATATTAATTAGTAATAATATATTATTAACAATTGTTGTTTTGTTCAAAATTAAAAAATCAAAAGTCAAAAGTCAATGTAATGTCCGCTACTTGGAGCATGCCTAAATCTGCCTTAAGAGACACTTACACAACATAAAATTGTGAAATAATATTCCATAGTAAATTATATAAAAACATTAAACTTAAGAATAAATCAACTATGAACATTTATGAAATAATGACTGGCAACTTGGACTTGAATCCAATCTATAGACTCTTTTCAATAACCAATCATGGTAGAGATTGGAGAGAAACTCATGATAGGGTGCTAGAAAAACTGTTCATCACAAGTAAGCCCAAGGGTGGGATCACACCCCCCTGGCCCAAGTGGACGAAACATCCCACCAAGACAATCCCATCCAACTTAGGGTTGGCGTACTTACAATGTGAGAACCTATACATTATTCATCACAATTAAGCCCAACGGTGGGGTCATTACCCCCTTGGCCCCAAGTGGACGGAACATCCCACCAAGACAATCCCATCCAACATAGGGTTGGCGTACTTAATGAGAGAACCTATATTGCCCTTCCCTAACATGTTTCCTTTCCAACCTTACGCATGATTGCTTAAAGAAAAGGATGATATTAATCATAGTTGAAAAACTTGACAATTGCAAAAACTCGGCAAGCCTGAAAAATACGGTACGGAAAAAACTCAGCAAAAACTCGGCAAAAAACTCGACAACTTAAAAAATTGCTTAAACTTCATTAAAAACACATTTTTTTTTGCAAAATTCAATGATAAGATGCATCCAATGAGTCAATAAAATGAGTACATAGAAGAAACAAGATGAGTCTAGTTATATTTGATTGATTTGAAAGAAAATTAGATACAAAATCATATCCTCATGTGGAATGCTCAATATGCTGATACTGTTAGTTTGAAACAAAATGAAAATAACAAATTGTTTTTTGTAAAACTGAAGGAAAATAGTGGAGAGTACCTAGAAAATCAAATGAATTCAATGGGAGTTTGAGGGTAGCACCCCTAGTGGGGTCAAGGGGCAGCGCCCCTTGCTCGGGTCTGGGGGCAACACCCCCAGTGGGGTCAAGGGGCAATGCCCCTTGTGGGGGTTTGGGGGCAGCGCCCTGGGTGCGCTCTCTGCCGTGATACAAAGCGGGGTCAAGGGGCGGAGCCCCCGCCACCAAGCCCAAATTAAGACCTCCAAAACCACACAAACCTTCATGGTGTACATCATTTTGCATTAACAATAAAACCCAAATTAAGACCATCAAAGCCACACAAACTTTCATGGAACACATCATTTTAGTGTTTTTTCTGAAGCAAAGCATGCAAATGAATGAAAAAAATAACTCAAAATGTCTTTTTAGCTGGCTACCTAGGCGTTTTCCAGATTGGGCAAGTTTTTTGCAAAAACTCACCATACTTTTTGGAAAAACTTTCCAAAAGTACGGCGAGTTTTTCTGGTGTACAATTGCACCAAAGACTCGGGAGTGAAAAAAACTCGCGAGTTTTCTTCACTTGTCGAGTTTTTGGTGAGTTTTGCAACTATTAATAATAATATAAATAGATTCACTATTTACTTATCTACCAATTTAAGCATACATATCTTTACTCATTGCATATTAACCATTAAAAATTGTCTATTTATATGGATATATATTTGTATGCCTATCACTATATATATATATATTAAATGCATATATATATTCCATTCATACCAATTATTGATTGTATTTATAATTGTTGCTTCCTTGAATGCAGATATATATTTTTGAAGATGATTCCCTGTTCAGATTTGATCCCTTTCATTCCTTTTTATATCTCCATGATGGGAAAGGACATGGCTTCCCATCGTATCTTTCCCTTAATAAGGGACATGTCCCTTTTCATAACCAATCGATGATTCCTTATTTTATTGATAAGACATGTCCCTTGGAGGAATTGATGCTGCCTGGGAATTGTTATTTAAAATCGTTTAAATATTATTCTCTTAATCATAATTGCTGACTAGTTCTTTCCTTTGAGGTGGTGATCATATTATTTATTATTATCTTTTTTTTTTGTTTTATGGTCGGGGCATGATAGTCAAGGCTAACTTCAGACACAAATTTTTATTGAAAAAGTAAAAAAGAATAGAAGTAATTGTTACAAAGAATTGATGTTGTTATGTATTAATTAGAGGAACGAATGTTCCTTAAGTAGATTACAAAATACAATGTTTCTAAAAGAAACAATCGTTAACAAAGAACGAAGTTGGAAAAAACAAGATGACCATTAACGACAAAAATAGAAAGATATTATTCTAATACCCTCCCTTAATGGTCATAATTCTAACTACCCAGAGATAATAGAGAAGGGTGTCCCCTTCTTCTCAGAATGCTTCTGCAACAAAAGACAAGAGCCTGCCATTGACTCTGCCACTTGAGATGAGTTTGCCACCAACCCTCCCAGAAACTGTAGAACTTCTGGAAATAACAACACCAATCGTCCAACCTGATGTTGGAAAACTGTCCCTCTTTGTAACTAGAGACACATCAAGAACAACGGCTACGATTTTGAGGAAAAATTGGCAAACCCTCCAAACTTTTGTAGATGAGCATGACGCCACAAAACAAACTACAAGAAGTGAGATGTGCAAATGTAAGCCCCAACAACTCCAGGTGTGACTAAAAATTGACTGCAACAAACCACGATTTCTGAGGAAAAAATCCCCAAACCCAGGATTTCAAATCATCGTTCTTTTGAAAAAATCGATAAAAACCAAATACCAGAGAGCCCTCCCAAATGACATAAACCCTGATAGGGTATATAGAAGAAAAAATCTTAATTTTTGAGGAGAAAATTATAAACCCTCTCGGAATTTTAAAAAAACCCAAAAGACAGATTTTTATTTTTTTTATGGGACAAAAAAATGTTTAAAAACTCAGAATAATTTTTTAAAGGGACAAAATTATAAACCCAAAAGATAGATTTTTTTAAGGAAAAAAAATATTAAAAAATCAAGGCAAAAAATATTAAAACCCCAGAACATTGAAAGACACAGTATGAAGAGGTCACACAAAAAATACAAGCTAGCAACCACCGGAAAACCCACACTTAGACAAAACGCGTTGCCCAAAACAGAAAAATCGTGAAAACGCGGGCATCAAAACTTGAGAAACATGTGTAGACAGAGATAAGAGCCTCGCCCAGAATGGAAGACTAACCATGACCACAAAGACACCAAGCAATATATTTCCATTGCGGGCTTTAGAGAAGACATGTCCGTTACAGAGGTTGGCGAGCAGAGAGGATGCGACAACACAAAGAGTTGCGGGTGTGTAGAGAGTCACAGAAAAAACGTGACCCTTCTCCATAGAGTTGCAGGTTGAGAGCCAAAACGCGACTGTAAAAACATGCAAAAAAAATCAGGACTTTCTAGAAAGATCACGGGGCACGACCACGACGCCTGAGAAGCACTACAGGATTGCCCACAAACAACTACCAAAGGGTGCCCTCAAAAAATAGAAAAAACGAGAGAGGGAGTCAAAAACCCTTGCGTGCGGGAGAAAATAACAGGCCCTACGATAAAAAACATGAGCTCAGAAGAATTTTGAATTATAGCTTTGAAGTAACCCATGAAATTCTTTAAAAAAATCTTCTTCGAAAACCCCTAAAAATTTCTTTCGAAATTAGAAAAACGATTTTTTTTTTTAATTAACTTGCTCTGATACCATGTTACAAAGAATCAATGTTGTTATGTATTAATCAGAGGAACGAATGTTCCTTAAATAGATTACAAAATACGATGTTTCTAAAAGAAACAATCGTTAACAAAGAACGCAATTAGAAAAAACAAGATGACCATTAATGACAAAAATAGAAAGATATTATTCTAATAGTAATTTGTTGAAGTTAGTGCACAATGAAGCCTCATGTGAAGCTTCACGAGGGGTATGTGTTGTGTGCTACCCCCCTCAATTTTTTTTCTTAATAAATATGTTTTATTAAAACTTGTGTTTTACATTTTGCGGCTAGTAGACCTTGCAGTCAAGTTTTTATCCATTATTTAAAGCGAATTATTTATTTTTAAATAATATGATTGTTAATTGGCTAACAGGAAAAACAAAGTGAATGTCTATGCCAACATCTCTTATTTACAAGAAAATGCCATTTTAGTTGTTCATAAGCAAATACATTGTGTTTTCCTGATTTTTCAAAGGTCGCAAATATTGATTTTGAGCATCATAAAGATTTTTCAATTGTGACAATGGTGTGATAGTGGTGGTTGAAGACTTAGATTTGGCCTCATTCATTATGATTTTTGATTGGTTCAATTTCTAGCAGCTGATTTTCTTATAAAATTTTTTAGTAAAGAGGTATTCTCACTTGGGTGATTTTGATTGAGATTTGATGCAAAGAAGAACAATGTTTAGAGTGCTGGATTTCAATGAAGAGTGAGTGAAAGGTTTTTTAGATTTAGGCAAGATGTTCATAGAACAAGAATTTTTTTAGGTATCTTTGATATCCTAGACTGGTTGTGCATAAGGTTCTAATTGAAAATTCAGGTCTACATTGATTGTTTGAAGTTTCTGCTTTGTGAATACAAGTGTTTAATGGATGCTAATTGTGTATGAAGGAAATGACAATGGCAGCAGTAGTTCTATGGGACAGAATGACTGGCAAGGAGCATGGTGGCATGACTCCATTGATGATTCCTCCGGTATGAATTGCTTTCTAAATTTCTTTAAGAATAATAGACAACACAGTCTACTTTGTTTTACCATGATGCACTCAAACTGTGCTGTTTAGATATATATTTTGTCATTTCTGATTCTTTTGAACATTTCACTTTACTGCACTCGGATTGCTCATTGAGGAGTTAGTATAACAGCTGATAGTTGATTTACTGTAGGTAGGTAGCTATAGAGCTCTCGTCATTAATTTCTTCAAGTCAATCTTGAGAGAGAAATTTGTGGGGTTAAACTTTTTGATGGTTCAATGGTTATTTCCTTCTCCTTATATAAATAACTTATGATGTGGGGAATGCATAGTCAAAAAATTAAAAATTGAAACACACGAGTAGAGAAAGAATTCCAAGCAAGGAGCACCATCTTTTTTTCATTTTTCAATATTTAAAGATTTCATAACAATATTCTTTTATACTGCTAATACTGTTATATGGTGCAATCTGTTTTCATAAGTATATAGTAATTTAGTGTAGATTCTTGGAAACTTGTAAATGAAAATTTCAGTTGTTTTTTTAGCTTCCCTTTCCTGGGACTCAATGTTTCATCCTTCCCCACAAGACAACAGAAGATTCTGCCTGAAAGCAACCTGTAGATGACCTGGAAATCAAACATTTTACTTTTGGAAGCTATTGACATCACACTTATACTCCTTACCACACATTTTAAATATTCTCACTTCTAGATCATGAATTATCAACATTCAGCAAGCATCAGCACAATAATAATTTACATCCTATTATTCCACAATAGCAATTTTTATCATACATTTGTTTGCTTTTGTTTGTTTCTAGACAGTTGCTTTTCTTTTTATCTGCATATTTCCTTCCCATATGACTTGAAAAATTCCTGAACCAATTCACCTGCATATACTTTAGTACTATACATTGTCAACTACATTATTCAAAAGCTCTGCTTCAAGCTACTGACAGGTGGATAAGAGTAGATATATGTGTTATTGTTGTAGCTGCAGGAGATATTTTTTCCTAAACATATTGTATTCAAGGCAGGTCGGCCTTCTTATTTTTATAAATAAAATTTGTATTTACTAGGTCGTTCCTAGAAAGAAGGCCGCCTAGTTGGGTATTAATAGAGGATGTTGTTCTTTCATTTCTCAATCAATTCATTCCAACTCAAGCTCAGCAAATTTAGCAGAAGTTCGCCTTTCTTAACAGCAGGTCACCATTTTAGCAGCAGATTTGATTCTAAAAGAAGCATCATCATTTGTGGAGAAGTGTCTCCATTCATTGTATTAAATTTGGCCTAGTGTAGGGCCTGATTTGTAAGTAGTTTCTGCAATTATTCTTCTAATATATAAGAGATCATTTTTGCTGGGTTTTTCTCCCTCGAGTAGGAGGGTTTTCCAAGGGTAAAAATATTGTGTTCATTGTCTCTGAGATGTGTTTTCTGCTTGTTGATATTTCTGATCCTAAAACTAACATGGTATCAGAACGGGTTCATCAGATTTGTCTAAGCAAGATAAGGGAAGATATTTTGATTACTTTGTTGAAGATTATTCCAATCATCTTGGCATCTCAAAGAATCGAAGGAAATTGAATTTTGTCTTAAGCAGCCCATCTGAAGTGAGGTCGTCTATTTTCTAGCGTCAGCTCATCCGACAAGATTTTATTTGGCATCGTCAGGTATTGATAAGAGGCAGATCATTATTTATATTGAATTCCTTAAGGAAGGATATCCGTGGGAAAGGAATACTGTTGAGGAGCGCTGGCATTCAACAAATTCGAATAAGACAAGAGTCTAAGCTGATGGGAAGGCATTCTATGATTCGGAAACGACAAGTTTGAATAATTACAAAATCGCCCCAGCCTCTTATTCCTTCAATTTATTTTGTGAAGTTCATCGTGGCATTGAAGAAAGGTCGTGGCTTGGTGAAAAACGATTAGCTATGTGACGTGGAGTGTCAAAGCAGACCTGGGTGCATCATTCTATTGGTGCCAACTCATATTTTGGAGGGCAGCGATTGTATGATGGGAAAGCCTTCTTCTTTTTTTTAAGAATTGAATAGGCTCATTCGAATTACAAGTAGATGTGTTTGATACATATGGAATCGCAAATATTAAAGAGCCAATAAATTGTAATCTGAGGATATCGTGGCATTTCAAATGAGTCATCATGGCAGTTATAGAGAGGGAATCGACACAAGAGGAAGAAATATATTAATTCTTTAGCGCCGTATTTCACATCCTTATTTTCCGTTCATTGTCTTGGAGAATAATGATTATTAAAGGAGTCGTAGGAAGTAATCCATTGCGTCAATTTTAATGAGAATCGTGGAAAGGAAAGAATTCATAAAGTCGAGCTTCTTCCTAGTCTATGCAAGGGAAGTAACATGGAGCTGGGAGATCAAAGAATCTACAACGGTTACAAGTCTACATGACAAATCAATGGTTGACATGGCTATTGGAGGTCCAACATAGGAATTAAATCAAATTTTAATGTTCGTTGCTAAAGTCTATGATCAACATCTTATTAGGAGAGGATTTAATTTCGTGGGAGTCGTCATTATATGAAGTCTGCCACTAAGGATATTTTGAAGGTATTCGCACTACCTACGGAAGACGACAATGTTAATGCTGATGAATATTGGAGCTACGGACAATTATAAGATATTCCTACAGTTGTTTAAAGCTATTGGAGGTTGAGAACAAAATTGAGGATGCACAAGGCAAATCGGAAACACTTGAAATAGATCTGAAGAGTGCTATTAAAGAGATAAGTATTTTATGTTTGTACCTTTGAATAATGATCATGAATTTTATGTAGTTAATAATAATTCATGCAATAACATTGGGAATAGTGAATCATGTATGCTTCTAGCATTGGTCTGTATATTTCTCTTCGAGACCTAGCTTGATTCTATGAATTATTATTAATTTCTCTAAGATGCTTCCAAGATGGATCGAGGAGCAAAAGGATGATGAGAGATTGCATAAGGAACTCAAGGGAGGAAGAGCTCGATGCATCCTGTGAGGAAGTCATGCTCGCTGAAGAAATGAACAAACATGGAGACATAGCTTGCAGCTATGGGACTAAGTTGGTGGCACATAACTTCACTACAGACATCTCTCGAGGGCACAAGGTTGGGTCAACCTTGGATGGAGAGTTTGCATCAACAAAGAAGATTGAGAAATATGAACACACTAAACAATGGAGAACCTAGATAGATTGTCATTGCGATTAGTTTCTTCGAAGAGGAGGAAATGACATTCAAGAGGGAGTTCTGTGACTCACTGAGAAGAAGTGAAGGTGTCAACTAAGTGGGTTGCAGTGTTGCAAGGCCAGGTGCTAAAGTCCTTCGAAGACCTCTTCAGCTGTCGAGAACATAATTGCAAGCTTTGCAAACTTGTTTAGAATAGGGTGATTTGGGATGAGGTAGAGAAGGACAATCCTGAACTCTCACAAGTCAGTAGTGCCAGAAGTGTGCATTGGAAACCGTTCCTCTAAGGCTAGCATTGTAGGCAATTTTGGACGAGGAGGTCAGGAGGTTGATGCAAGTACTTGGAGATTCAGAGGGAGTCACATCATCACGAAGATTTGTTGTAATGTATATTTCTCTAAGATCGAGAAATATGAGGTGAAAGCCCTGTAATGCATATTTCTCTGAGACAGAGAAATATGAGGAGCAAGCCCTTGTTCATCTTTGAGACTGAGATGAGACGTCATGTTGAGAGACTCCATGACGACATCACGTTGAGAGACTCCATGATGAAACCTTGTTCATCTCTAATGACTGAGATGAGACGTCATGTTGAGAGACTCCATGACGACATCACGTTGAGAGACTCTATGATGAAACCTTGTTCATCTCTGAGATTGAGATGAGATGTCATGTTGAGAGACTCCATGACATCACATTGAGAGACTTCGTGATGAACCCTTGTATATCTCTGAGATTGAGATGTGTTTCTTTCCACACATGGGAGTAGCCATTGTGGACATCATGTTGAGAGACTCCATGATGATGTGTTTCTTTCCACAAATGGGAGTAGCCATTGTGGACATCACGTTGAGAGACTCCGTGATGAACTCTTGGACATCTCGTAGGCTGAAATGTAGTTTTCATCAAATGGGTAGCCATTGTGGGCATTATGTTGAGAGACTCCATGACGAGGATATCTGGAAAATACCTCCCTAGCTAAGAGGGAGTGTTAGTGTTGTAGCTGCAGGAGATATTTTCTCCTAAACATATTGTATTCAAGGCAGGTCGGCCTTCTTATTTTTATAAATAAAATTTGTATTTTCTAGGTCTGCCCTAGAAAGAAGGTCGCCTAGTTGGGTATTAATAGAGGATGAAGTACTCTCATTTCTCAATCAATTCATTCTAACTCAAGTTTGCCAATTTTAGTAGAAGTTCGTCTTTCTTAACAGCAGGTCGCCATTTTAGCAGCAGATTTGATTCTAAAAGAAGCATCATCATTTGTGGAAAAGTGTCTCCATTCATTGTATCAAATTCAGCCTAGTGTAGGGCCTGATTTGTAAGCAGTTTCTGCAATTATTCTTCTAATATATAAGAGATCATTTTTGCTGGGTTTTTCTCCCTTGAGTAGGAGGGTTTTCCCAGGGTAAAAATATTGTGTTCATTGTCTCTGAGATGTGTTTTCTGCTTGTTGACATTTCTGATCCTAAAACTAACAATATGCCATAAGAAAGATTGTACTGTTTCCAAGAATGTGATGTGTAACAAGCCTTTCAATAATTTGTTTTTGGCATGTAATCCTTCATCCATTTATTTTCCCCCTTGTGTTCATAGCCTATGGGCATATATATATTTTGTTTCATGGAATTAAGTCAAACCTTTTGGCTAGAACTGTTTGCATGTGAATTAAAATAGAATGCTACTTTACATGGAATTTGATTTATTTTTACAAATTGTCATTACTCGTAAATTGGCTACATGTGTGAGAAGTGAATTTAATCAAAGCACCAAAAATAATTAACTTTCTATGATATGTAAGGGCTATGATTTTTCATTTTTCAAGGGTTTTGCCCTAATTTTTGACAATAAAAACTTTGAGTTGGCATATTTAAAGGTCAAATTGTTAGAAAATCCTCTATGAATCAAAGAAAGTTCACACAATCAAATCTTTTGCAATATAGATTGATGATGCATGCTCATTCCTTATGATTTTGGAGCTTTTCTTGTTTTTCATGGACAACTCAAATCAGTTTAGGTTCTTTGAAATCTCTGAAATTATAGAAATGCTTGTAAAATCCAAATTTATAAACTCGTCTTCCCCTATAAACTTTGGAGTTTGGAGCTTCAACTACCAATAAAAGTTCCAAAGCACAAAAATCCCAGTCTCCCAAAACTGCAAAAGCTAACCTCACATCAGAATTTGCTCTAGATTTTCCTTGGGATAAGTTATTTCCAATTGTGTTCATGTCTATGCTACACAATGTTTTGAAGACATGGATGATGGCAGACAGTGGGATGCATTTTGAGTGAGTCAAATTTCTTCCTTAGATTCAAGAAATAGGGAAAACAAATATTATAAGAATAAATTTTACGAAAATATGAAACTTTAATTAT
>VDFB02270936.1:0-78680 GCA_007258455.2 Sequoia sempervirens
TTCCAAAAATCAAAGTGCTTCGTTTATTTAAATTGACACTCACATTTAATTCCTCAAGACAAACTTTTAAAGAAAGAAAACCCCTCGCGACAAAGCAAGAAATGATAACCCAAAAATCCCCAAATTTGATGGTTTAGGAATCCACCCCAAAATAAATCATAATTCAAGCATAATCACCAAAAGGAACTGAGGAACCTACCTTGAAACGACGCTCGACAGAAGAGGATGCAAAGGAAGACCAGTGATGAATACCTTCGAACCCTAGAATGATCCCCTTGAGAAGACCAACCTAATGTCGAAGCTTCAATCAGAAGTAGGATAGTGACGACTCTTCTCAACTTCAAGCACACAAGAATGCAAAATGACCAAATGACCTTCCAAACCTCAATTTATATTCATTTTAACATTATAAGCTCATTAAGGCGGGCAATAAATGTCCAATCGTATGCCCTTAGAAAACTCAAAAACCCAATGAGAGCTTGGACTCAAGTAATCCAAGGTACCTCGAATTACCCGGTTGGATTAAGGTTTGGGTAATCCAAGGTACTCAGAATTATCAAACCTTCCTTGAACTCAATCAATTTTACTTCTAGATCCAAATTTTGAGCAAGGGTCAACCTTAAGGAGTTAGGCAATCACCATGAAGTTACAAGAATAACATCTCAAATGCAGATTTACCATTAAGAACATGGGCGAAACAAAACCAAGACTGAGAGATTTATCCCTAAAGGGGATGAAGTCAAGACCCTACATGAAAACAAAGAAGCAAACAAAGCAAAAAAAAAGAGTGTCCCTTCTTTCAGCGAGGCGTGTGTGCAAAAATTGCACAACAGGAACTACTTTCAAAACAAAGACAAAACTAAATAGAAATAGCATGTGTGTATGCAAATTTTACCATTACAATTATTTACTTTTTCTTCATTATGTAAGATATTTCACCTTTTAATAATTAATGTGCCATGTTTATATAGAAACATCTTTCAACCAATAATTTTTTTGTATTGAACAATGTAAAGATACAAAGGAGAGATAAAAAAAATCCTCAAATAATTTTTTTTAAAGGGAATGGTTCAAACAACAACACCGCAATTAGATCAATAGTTTCAAGGTGTTGGGATATGGTGTTGTACACCATTGCATAAAATGTTATATTATAATGTTGTAATTAAATAATTATTTAGTTGTGATGCACCTAGGAGGTGTGGTTAATCACACTAGATAATTATTTGGGGACCACTTTATGTTGTATTATAACATTGTATTATTATTTAATGTGTGAGAGACATGGGATAATAGTTTAATATTGGAGAAATATTTAATAAAGTGAAAAATTAGTACGCAATATTAAATAAGGGGTTAGTGGTTTTGTATTACATGGTTTTATCTTGCCACTTGGTTGTATTTGTGTGATCTTGAACCTATAAAACCAAGAACATGTTTTAAAGTGGTCAAGGTTGGCTAGGTGAGTGGGTTGTCATTATTGAGTCTTTCTAAGGAGTGGATAGGTGAAGCATGGCATGGGATGTGTGGATTCATGCTTGGACACATGAGGATGCATTGGAGAGGCTTGATGCTTCAGAGGTATTGATTGTAACTCTTGTATTGTTTTATTATTGAATAATAAGATGGAGTATGAATGCTTTTAGAGGTTGGGTTTTTCCCTCTTGAGGGTTTTCCTAGGGTATATCTTGTGTTATCTTATGGCTCGTCTATTTGATCTATGCATTATGGTTATTTTCATGCATGTTTATCTCTCATGGGGTTATCTAGGAAATGAATTTAGATTTTGGGTATAATATTATATTTCCTAACACAAGGAACACCATAAATGGTTAGAAAATAACCCTAGCCTAGCAAAACCCATATACTTGTAAGTAATTTCAAGCACTTCATGATGTTTTAGATGCTAAAAATTAACTAGCACTTCTAGATTACTTTTGGAAAATAAATGACAAGTTAATATGTTATGCTCTTGACATACATATATTCCAATTCTCAACTTGTCAATGTTGCTTAGTCTTAGTTCCACTTTTAGCATTACTATCTTTTCTACCACAATATATAAATATTCATAAAAGTTGGTTTTCTTAATATTTAAATTATATATTTTTAATTGTATTGTTTAAAACAAGCACAAAACTAAATAATGTTGTAATTATATATAGCTCAATAGTGGTGTGTGAATATGTGAAATGAGATAAATCATAGGTGTATTAAAAGATGTGTAACGATTTGGGTAGATAGCATAAGACAAGTGACCCAACTTTGCATAAAATTAAGAAAAATTTATTAATATGTCTATGTATCAAAGAAATCATTTCAAAATAGAGACAAAACTAAATGGAAACGGCATGTGTACGCAAATTTTACCATCACAATTATTTAATTTTTCTTCATTATGTAAGATATTTCACCTTTTAACTATCAATGTGTCATGTTTTATATATAAACACCTTTGAACCAATTTATTTTTGTATTGAACAATACAAAGATATAGAGGAGAGGAAAAAAGTAGCAAACAACAAAACCATGTTCATGTCAATAGTTACAAAGAACATAATAAATGGTTACAAAAAAAACCCAAACCTAACAAAACCTTGTACAAGTAATGTCAAGCTCTTCATAATATTTTAGATATTGTAAATTAACAATTATTTTTAGAATACATTTGAAAAACAAATAACAAATTAATATTTTATTCTCTTTACATATAAAATCCAATTCTTAACAAGTATCATTATATTTTATTCTTAATTACACTCTTAGAATTACTATCTTTTCTATTGCAGTATGTAAATGTTCATATTGTAATATTTATATTATATAATTGTAATTGAATTATTTATTCTTTCTTGATTATGTACATCATAATTCTTAGAGACATTATATATTAAAATAAAAAAAGGAGGAAAATTAAGTTTAAATGTTTTGCACCATAATTACAACATTATACAGGCCTCCCATTCACAAGGTGTTCTTCCAATTTAATTCTAATCCACTTATATTTATTAGAACATGTGCATGATATGAGATTCCATTCAGGACATGTCTATTTTATTCAATGACAAGTGGAGAATTGGGGGATAATTCATATGTGATGGTGGTTGAATGCTTGAATTTACTGATTGGTGAATGGAATCCGCTTTGGAAAAAAGTAGTGGAGAGATTTAATTTAAGTAGGGGAGAGGGGCCTATAGTGGAGCATGCTAACTTCACATTTCTCAAAATCCTATGTGGAAATTTCAAATCACTCCCAATTTTGTACAACCGTTTAATTGGAAACGCACACGCTTCTATATTTCATTTTAGGACCATATCATCAAATATGATGCCACATCAACATGCTTTTTGTTGAGGTATCCAAAATGGCCTAAAAAATAAGTGAGACCGATAGTGGTGCACTAAGTCATGTTTTATTGGTGCGCTGATGTGGCATCACATGATTTGTCAGTTTATGTACTTTATGGATAAAAATTGTTTTGCAATTGGATATTAAGGTGTTCCACTATGGGGCCTACTAAGGCCTACTTCTATCCCCACTATTGAATCCCACTCCACTATGGGCCCCTCTCCCGTATTTTTAATATTTTGTATAGTGAAGAGTTGGTGAAATTGCTTCTTCTTTTTTTTAATTTTCAAAAGACTTTAATATGTTAAGACTCAACAAAACATTCCTCGGAAAGAAGATATGTTAATATTTTATGCTTCTTTAATATGTATGTTTTTTCATCTTGATTTTAATTTTAACTTTCATTACAATTTATATGAAATGATGATTAATTCAGTCAATTTTTAAATTATATGTTATTGTAATTTCTCTTTAAGCTTATTAATTTAATATAATGTACATACATAAGTGATGGGTTTTTCACACACAACATACACTAGCATAAATTTTTCGAAGGAAAATATGTATGTTCTTTTATTGAATTGAGCACAAATTATATTACAAAAATGGGAAACAAAAATTGAGCATCTAATCCTCAATATGTTGCAACACATTACAACTTCATTCCCTAATTTTTGGAGCCCGATGCTTCTTTGTAGCTTCAAATCTACTTCTCCTCTCTTCCCTCCCTCCTTTTTCATGACTTACCACTTTCCCTCCTTTTCCACTACTTTGAAAAATGCCTAAAAATGGTCATAAATGGCCTTAGGTGCCTCCAAGCATATTTTGGGAATTGTAACTCCCAACCCCAAAAATAGGTCAACTTCCAAGAGGGATAACCTTTTATCCAGGAACTCAAGTGAGACCCTTTTTTTTAAACTGGAAAGCTCAAAGTTCTCTACACCATGCTCTTCCCAAATCAATGATTGATCAGACAGTCAACAAGGCCCCATTCAATCATTTAAAGGTCTCAAATTCAAACTCGCAAGTTAAACCATGTAAGCAAAAAGAGATGTTATATAGAATAATAGACATAAAGTATATCTTGTTGGATTCAAAAATGAAATCACATGGAGTATGAAAATATTTAATCAACAAAAATCAATATTAAAGTGCACAAGGAAAATGATCACAATACTCTTCTAGTAGATTACCATAAATCATTGACAAAGCTCCCATGCTAATAGATTACACAACAAAGCACCTAGTATAGAATAAAGGAACTCACCATGACATTATTATTTATATCATAACCATAGCTCAACCAAAATCTCCAAGAGCTATCTACATCCTCATAATATTTAAGATAACTATCCTCTAATTTTAGAACAAGGAGCTATCAAATAACTCTCACCATTCATATGAGGTAGAATCCAAGATCTCTTCATGAAGCCAACATCCATTAGAGAAGATCATCCATCACAGTGACATATCCACATCACTCCCAAAGCTCCCACTAAAAGTGATATATGGCTACACATGACATCATGATGAATATATCCCAACTAAGGATCACCCATGCCCCTCACACAACAAAATAAATCAACTACAACACCAAGAAATCCCAAACTTGGAAAACTCAAAACATGATCTCAACATTTCCTTACAATGAATATATCAATGCACAATGATAACCAAAAAGGATAATCATGTAAAATATATGACTCCATGGCATCAAAAAATTATATAGAAAAACATTATTGCAAACAAGACACCATCAACACTCTAAGATCTATGGGTATAAACAACCCATATCTAGGTTATCTGTGTAACCTATATGTACAGATAGACCACAAAACCACATAACTTGCATATCTTAAACAATACAACATATAGATCGGTCACGATAGTAGTAACATACAAAAATCGACAACCAAATATATCATGTAGATTCTCCATGACTCCAAAATCAAATCAAATATAGATCCAACTTATTGTAAATCCATAATATAGTAAGCCTAGTTTAAGAACCCAATAAGAAACCATTGTAGAAAATTTAAATGTCCAAACATATACCAATAATTTCATAGTGAAAATGTTGCAACCAACATCCTCAAACCATGATACATCATGCACACAAATCTATAATTTTCTGCATTCAAAAAACTTGAACACCAATCTCTTCATAGATTTATAAACCATATATTATGATTAACATGTAAAACCTATAAAACTATGAATGAAAATATAAAACCATTTAAACATTGGAAACCTAGAAATCTAAAAACACCAAATTTGTAACCAAAATAATGAAATATCATACACAAGCACACCAATATATTTTAAATAATAAATATGAAAAAAACCACATATCCAAACAACATGAATCAATAACATGTGAGTACAAATTTATCTAAAAATATTAGAGGGCTATCCAAGAAATACGGTTCACCAAAAGACCAATTGTAAATAGAGGAACAAGGTTACAGTGTAGGATCTTGGTCACCAAAAGACCAACTCCATGTAACTTGCATGCAACTCTAGGATCTAATGTCATCCAATGATTCCACATAACCAATGATTAAAAGCATAGACCCAATGTAAGCACTCCATAGGAAGTCAACATAGCTAGTGCTTTCAAATGCAACTAGGGAGCCAAAAGTAGGCACCCAAAATAAACACTCTTTCACTATAAATGGCAATAGGATAAAGGAAAATAAGGTCACTATGCCAAAGAGTAGTCCTGTATTTCCAAAAAAGAGCTCCAAATCAAAATTGTGCAACATGCAAACACATGACCAACTCCAAGATATTCCACCTTGAGTATCCAAACCCAAATTTTAGTTCGATTGAACCTCTCCACCATTCTACTATTGTTTACCATATATTTCCTAAAAAATAAAATCATATGTACACTACAGAAAATTACTCAAACAAGGATCAATAATTGATTGATTCCTTATAGAGTCTTACAATCTTTCTAGACTAAAAACATAAAATGGAGAAATACATAAAACTCAAATATAACATATTCATCAAATACAACAATATGCAAACACATGTAACCCATCTGCAAGAATATGTGAGTATATGCATGTTGCAAGTATGAAGGAAGTATGATGAAGGTGTTGTCATTGATGTCATCTGGTTAACTGGTTCTCAACTATTTGTTGTTGTCATTGATGTCATGGATAATGGTTATTGGTTGTATATGTCGAGGATATTGAGAAAATTGTAGTGAAGAAAGGTTGCAAGTGTTCAGTTGTTGCTTCGGGTTTTTCTCCTATGTTTGTGTGGTTAAGATATGTTGTTCATGGTTGATATATCCAGGATTTGGGCTTTTGTATCATTGTACAGTGTGAGTTATGTTCACCAGTTGTGAATTGTGCTTTTCAGGGTATCTCACTAAGGTCCAGGAGAAATGTAGTTGCTCCATATTTCTTCTTGTTTGAGTCTTATGACTTGCGGTTATGGAGTTAAGGTGATATGATCATGTTGAAGATAATTTTGCTATCTAGAAGGATTGGATCGTGCTAAGGTTGTGTGTGCTTAATTGATTTATGTGTTTAACACTGGTTTATTCGACCTTGTGTTTAGCACTACTTTCAAAGCTTATGGAAGCATGTTGAAGTGTGTGTTTAGGTCGCCCTCATTCTAATTCCACCCTAGAATATTTTGGTGCTAACCTAATTTGAATTTGTAAATACAAATGGTGTGCGTCCAACTTTGGATACATTTCAAAGTTGAAGATGGTATAAATATAGGATAAGATATTGGTGAAATATAAGTGAAAAGAAATAGAGCAAGATAGATGTGAAATAGTGTGTAAGTGTGTTGAGTTTCCAGAAGCAGTGAGTTGAAGGTGTACTCTATCATTCAAGCATGTCTGCAAGTGGTTGAGAAAATTGTGGTGGAAATATCTGTTGCATTGAGATTTTTTTTCTTGGTGTAAAAAATACATTCTATCTTCTTTGTAGCTATTTGGAAGTGAGCCCTTTGGGTGGTTAACACTTGTTTGGACAATGAGTCCTCATTCAGATAATGAATCTTATTTTGGCAGTGAGCCTTCTCTGGCAGCGAACCTTTGTAATTAGTTTTGATATTTTCTATATTGTGAGCTAATCCTCATCGTGGTTTTTCCCTTATTAGGTTTTCCATGTAAATCTGGTGTTATTGTACATATGTGTGATGCTTTTCAATTTCTTCCCTTGCATTTAATGATTTATCATAGTAGCAGAGTAAAGGATTTGTGATTTGTTTAATTTTTGGTGAAAGTTTAAAGGTTAAAATTTATTACAATTGATTCACCCCCTCTCAGTTTTCTTGTTCAACAATGTAAAACAAATAACAATATGCAATCAAATGAAATCCATCCACAAGAATATGTGAGTACATGCAAACCACATGCAAGTACATGAAGCTCACATACAACCAAACACACAAAACCAACTTGGCTCTAATACCAAATGTGAGGAAATGTGTCTATAAACCCCTTATAAATTAAACTTAAAATGATTATCAACTAATAAACATGCAAATATTTCCACATTAACTCTTCAAATAGAATAAATTATAGAAATTAAATCTATAAAAAAATTAACAAAATTCTAGCATGTAAACAATGCTTAGAAAAGAATAGAGATATACTAAAACAACCATAATAACAAAAATAACATTGATATACCCATGTAAAAATATTTTAATAAAAAAATTAATCTCCAAAACACCACACAAGTGAATGTTTTACCAAATGAACATGTGGCTATAATACATTCACAAAGATTTTCCATGCAATACTTTAATGAGATCAACACTTCTACTTCTTTAAAAGAAAATTAGCAACATAACCTTGCAAAATTACATTCCATATATCCTAGTCTTTCCCATTCCTCTAATATATATACTTAAGGAGGTCCATAATCCACCAAACAACAATGCCATGGGCCTAAACAAAGTGCCAAAATACCATGATATGAATTCTCATGACCTCACTTGCGTGGAGCTATCCTCAAATATAAAATAACTCTTTCACTAAGATTCTTGAACATCCACCACTCGGTTTGACATATTTAACTCCTAAGAACTCCCCCATGAAGTAATAATTAAATATTACACCTAGTAATAATGGAAGATACTCTTGCAAGTCCACTATGTAACCCCATAATCAAATGCTTCTTTACAATAACATTTTCAAGTCTCTAGAGAACAATAAAAGAATTACATATACATTAACCCTCCTATTATGTCTAATCCATGATTATTGGAGAAAATAAATTATTTACTCCTTTGGGAACCATTAAGTTACAAAAAACTTTAGGATATGCAAGGTGAATAACACACCTAGTCCTAACCAAATGAATTTTGTAGCACCTAGATCCTTTATGTCAAACTATGATGAGAGTTGGGATTACATATTTTAACCATTTCCTTATTGATATAAGGTGGAAGCATAAATGTGTTTCTCACTTTTGACATAAGTGGGCCATGCAAATCAACTTTTCTAACCAAATTTTTAAGTTTATCATCAATTATAGCTTGAGAAAACCGTTAAGAATTTAAAGACAATGTAATTTATGAAATTTCCTAGGTTAAATTATATTTTAAAATAAAAATAAAAAATATTTAATTTGTATTTTTATAAACATTTGTTAATAAACTATTTCTTATTATTAGTATAATTTTGAATGAGTAATATTTCTTCATAATGCATAACTTTAACTAGAGAAATATGTTTTGTCAAATAATTTATTAAATATAGATTAGTAACACTTATGTCTAGGGCATGCATTTTTTGGTAGTTTTTTTTTTTTTTTTTATGAATAAGCATCTATATCTATATTAATAAAAGATAAAATTACACATATTCACAAAAAAAAGTTTTGTTGCATATTTAAAAATAATAATTAATATTAAACACAATTTACACATATATTTCCCCATAATTCATTTAACTTTTTCTTAAGTATCTATTTTTTTTTGTTGAAACAAGGACATCAACATAGAGTTTAGTCATATTTTTCTAATTTTGCTTATCATTCCTTGCTAGTTTTTCATGTGTTTCAAAAAAAGTATTTATGTTTGGTTACAAAAAAATATATGTTGATAAGAATATAGAAAATAAATATAATAATTAGATAAAAATATGAAAAGTTATACTTTTCAGAAAGCTTACTTTGAGGGCTATGTTTATGCAAAATATCATGACATGTTGACCTTGTTTGATCATGGAAAATATGGTCCAAATAAATATTTTTAAAATTATCCAAAAAAAGGTTTACATGTGGAATGGAGACCACTTAGGCACTTTCTAATTAAGGACTTTTGACAAAGGATCCTTCATTAGAAGGTCACCTTAAAATGGACTATAAAATGTTTTTATGTTAAAAGAAGATACATTTAATTGAAGGTCGTAAGTTGAATCAAAAACATGTGATAAGCTTATTATCTTCATTCAAAGATATTCCTAATGAATAAAAACCTCCATTTAAAGGTTTTTCAACTCTTAACCCTTACAAAACATATTTTTTTTCAAAATGACCCTTGAGTGAGTTGGGGATTTATGCTTCCACCCACCAATAAGTGAATTTTCCTTATAAAACAATAATCAAATTTCATGCAATGATCAAATTTCAATATTGAATAAATACAAGTATCAAGACATATATATCAAATTTAAGATACCACATCCTTAGTGATTTCTTCAAACCATAGAGACACTTCTTCAACATGTAAACATAGTCCTCCTTTCCTTTGTCTGCATTTTTCTTAGGTTGTAGCACATATATTTTTTCTTCAAAGTATCCATGTAAGAATGATCTTAGGTAACAACACAAATCCCTCAAATCAATATTTTAAATATTTTTCATTTTTCTATCAATTATAGATTCAAGAAAAAATTCAATAATTCAAGACATAAAATAATAAATAAAATAATCTAATAAAATTAAACTTAGCAAGTTGGGGAAAAAATATCAACAAACCCAATTCCCTTAGCTTCAGAATAATATTTTACACCAATTGTGTTTGTAATAAGTGTTTTCACTGATGTCAACCCTATTTGGATTGTCACTGATGTCAAGATGTGTTATTGAAGTATGTGCATACTCTAGAGTTAGTTGTTGCATAAGTGGATATAAGTTGAGGCATGTCTGCAAGGCATTATAAGGAAGGGTGGTGATCTAACTATGTTGCAAAGGATAATACTCATGTCCTAATATGTCTACAATATGTCTACCTTGATATCATTTTGGATTCATGTACCACATCTTGAGATAGGATGTAGAAGACTAGCTAAGGCATCAACTGTATTATGTCCTTTTGATTTGCATCCATCCAATGTGCAAGATTATGTCTTGCTGTTCAAATGAAATGATAGCCATGCTATGAAGATATTATATCTAGGAAATCAATTCTTCACACTTTCCGCAATCAAAGTTATAGTTGACAATGTTCCAATCTGTGCCCTAACAGTGTAATGCAATGTTAAAGGTTGGTTGGAATGTTTTGCATTCCTTTGGAGATTCAGGTTTAGTCCTGCGGCTCTGAGGACATGATTAGTAGTGATCAATGCATATTATCTAATAGTATCAAGTGTTTTGGAGATCTGCAAGCTTAATCTTCAATTAGCAATATGTTACAGTTGATCCAAAATGCTTTGTTTCTACTTTTTAAGTAAGCTTCTTCAGTTGTGCCAGCATTTAATGATCAAATATTTCTAGAAGAGGTTGTAGGGATATTGTAGATTATCTACATTGTTCATATCTTGATTTGCATGATGTTTTTGGTATCTCCCTGGTGGTGCGAAGTCAAGCAATAATAGCATTGACGGTACTTGTACTAATTGAGCTGACATGATTTTTTTTCATTTGTGGTTGATCTTGATTAGTTAATAGAATTTTGGAGAATGTGTGAAAGTTCTCTTAGGCCTCAACATAGCGTGTGCTGATCTACAATAAAATTTCTTTCACTTTCAATATGTTTTGATGTTGACCTGTGTAAATCATTTGTTACATTTAAGGGTCATCTTTTAGTCGACTTATTATTGTAGAGGATATTTATAGAAGGATAAATCTATATGATGGTGTAAAATGTGTGAAAAAGGAACTACACTATCAACATAAGTTAGATGCCTCATCTACAATAGTTTAGTCTTAGTTTATTATCACAATTTTCATGTACCTTGCTCTGAGACAGTGAGTCTCATCAGGTCCTCTGTATCTTGCTCCTAAAGTTTTCTCTGCTTCATTGTTTGTAATTCAATAGGAAGTGAGCCTTAAACTAAATTGTAAATCCTTTTAAGTAGTGAATTTTTATATTATGAGTTAACTCTAACTGTGGTTTTTCCTTCATTGGGTTTTCTACGTAAAAGTACTAGTGTTATTGTGTGGTGCACATTTTCCTTTTTTTTGTTCTTTCAGTTCATGTGATGTGATGTCTTATTTGTAAATAGGAATGTTTTAATTTAAATATATGTTGATTCATCCCCCTCTCAGCAATTATTTGTGTTCAACAATTGGTATCAGATCCAAGTGCCTTGAATAAGCCTAACAACTAAGGTAGATCTTGCTCTTGAAAACATGGGGTCTATGGAAAAGATCAATGATATGTTCATCACAAAACTAGACCTAGAACCAATGGAACCTGAAGACTAGGATATCAATCTGGAAGAATGTGAAGTTGATTTTGAAGGTGAACTCTGGTGACTTGCTCTTGAGGATCCGGATGAAGCAAGGTTGCAAAATATCAAATATGAATGTATGATGGAAAAACCAAAAGAAACAATTGATAAATTGAAGGCAAAGGAAAAAGAATCAAAAGAAGAAGAAAACTAAAAGCTCAAATAGAAGAAGGAAATAAATTCAAGGAAGAAGGAATTGTGATCTTTGATTTGAAAGTTAATATTGAGGAAGGCAAAAGGATTGAAGAAAGTTTGAATGCCAAGCTTCAAGATAAAACTATTGAATGCTCAAAACATGAGGAAGAAATTTTTACTCTAAGAAAAGAACTTGAAAAGGAAATAGAGAAAATTGATAAAAGTCTAAAAATGAAAGGAGAATCTAAAATTCTTGATGAACAGATTAATTCTCAAAAGCCCTCCAAAGATAAATTTGGGCTTGGCTTTGAAAAGGGGAAAATTCCTATGTTCAAGGCATCTACAAATCTATATGATAATTTCAAAGAAGAAGGAAATTATGAAACAAAGGATACATCCTCTAGAAATACAAAGACAAATCAAAATGGCAAGAAAGAAGGTAATTTCACACCTATCTAGAACAAGAAAGTGAATTTTAGGAAGCCTTCCCAAATTGCTCCTATTAGGTTTAAAGGCGACTACTATGCATGCAAAAATTTGATCACAAGGTAGTTGAGTGTAGAAGCAAGATGAGTTTAAATTCTCTTAAGGATCCAAGATATAATGGTATGAACTCTCAATCATTTAATGGTCAGTGTTATGCTTGCAATGAATTTGGCCACAAGACTAGAATGAATGCAGAAGTAAAGTAATAAGGAATAATCATGCTATGACCTCTCAAAATTTCTATGGTTAATGTTGCTCATGCAACATGTTCGATAATAAAGCTACTGAGAGTAGATCCAATGTGAGAAGAAGCAATTATGCTCTGTAAGCCAATATCATTTGCTATAATTGCAACAGACAAGGACACATCACAAGATTCTATAAGGGAAAGAATGTAAGGTCTTCTACTCTTCAAAGGAGTCCTATCATTAGTCAACAAAAGAATGAGATGAACAAGGTTTGGTAGAAGAAGGAAGATTTTGAATTAAGGAATGAATGTTTACCTCAACATGGAGTAGAAGGGTTTTCTAGTAACCAAAGAGAGAGTAGTGACTCAAGGGGAGTTGAAATTACAGACTTTATCATACCTCTAAAATACTTGAGATACTGAAATCTTCAACATATTGGTAAATTACGATTTGAACTTGATTGGTCATGTTTCTAAAGCAAATACTTTTTATGCGGAGGTGTGGACTGAAGACTTATGGATCACTACAATGTCGCAAACCATAAAAGTTGCTAAACAGACAAATGAATTTATTATGGAGCAACTAGGATTAGTATGAGGTATATTTATCTCATTTTGATCTAATTAAATTTGTGAACGGGTGAAAATACGTGTTAGAAAACAAGCAACAAACAAAAGAGTGAAAACAACAAATATAAACACCCTACACCTCAAGATTGGGAAATCGTTTAACTTAACAAAACAAAATGGAGCATTTTACCTTGTTGAGTTGTGCTTTGGTTGGCCCTTCGATCTTTGATGTTGTATGCTCCTTTGATGGTGGATAATGAGGATGCAAGATGGTTGAAGTTGGATAACAATGGATGCAAATGCTATGGTGAGTGCAATAAAATGAGAAATTTGACTAAGTATGGCTCTAATGAAAAATTTACAAGAGTTTGGCTAGCACAATTGATCTCCCCAAAATGAGAGAAAATAGGGGGTATTTATAGAGAATTTTGGATTCTCTAGAGAAATGGACAGTTGAGATTAAACCAACAAGGCCAAGATGTAGGGCTATGGTAAGTTGAGAACTCACAAGCCCTCACATCTTGACATGTGGCATGTGAAGTGGCTTGAAAATGATGATGTGGAAGTGAGTTGGAAGGAGAGTACATGACATGGAGGTACTACATAGTACCTTGGGATTTGGACAAGATCTCCTCATAAAGGAGGTCCTTGTCCCCATGTGGGTGAAAGGACATGTGAGGAATTAAAAATTCCTCAAATATCCACATGGGAATGAGAGAAGGAATTTAAAATTCCTTGAAATGCATTGGGAGATTAAATGTGAATTAAAAATTCACATGGGGAAAGGAGTATCTTCTCCAAAAGGAGAAAGTCTTTAATAAGGTTGACTTAGGACACATTCCATAAATGACTTAGAGATTAGGTTGACCTAATTAAGTGATTAAGGTTGTGCAAGTACCTGATTAGATAAATTAATGACATATTATAGGCAAGTGGGAAATTATGGAGGATGTGACTCTAATGATGATTAGGGGTGTGCACATCTTAACCAGATTATGATTAGAAGAGGGTTAGATGGTTAAGAGAGATTAGATACCAACTTGCAAAAGTTGGAGGATGTGACAATGAGAGAGAAAGTGAGGAATTAAAAAATTAATTTAAATTCCAAGAGGTATTATGACTAAACTAAATAAAGTGGTATATTTATTTAATTTAGAGAGGAAAGAGGGTAAAAGTATTTATTAAATTAAATACTTTGGAAACCTTGTGTAGGACATGAAATATTAATTAAATGGATGATTTAATTAATACCGGCAAAAAGGATGAAGTAGATGAGTAAAGGGATGAATAAGGAGACGCCTTTGACCATATGGAAGTGGTCAAATTTGGATGTCTACATTTTGCCCCTCTTCAAAACACTATTAGGATAATAGGGTTTCGAAGAAAATAAAATTTAGATGACTCTATAGAGGAAGCGACCAGAAAATAGATGCCCCAAGATGGGAGAGCTGCCCAAATGGAGGGAAATTAAAAGGGATGCCCCAGTCTCACAAGAAAAGGCTTATGACAGAAGATTGGGAGAGAATGGTAGGGTATGCCCCCTCGAGAAGGCAGACGGGGAAGGAAAAGGGGTCCTAGGAAACTTCTTGAAAGTATGGAGTGGTATATGTCATTGGAAAGAGCACAAAAAATTGAGAGGAGTGGCGTTTGAATGGAGGAAGATGAGTATACAGTGTGGAAATGGCATCCCCAGGAAGATAGAGGATGAATGGATTAGTTTGGGGGAAAAAAAAGCTAAATAAAGGGAAAAAATTCCCTTTATTTAAAAAATGGAAAAAGGAGGGAAAAGGGTTATAAAAGGTAATACTAAGAATTACCTCTCCTCATTTGGATAGCTGTCAATTGAGGAGGAGAGGGAGAAAATGAGAGGGCGAGGGTGAAAGTGCACAATGTTGATGTACGATAGTGACATTATCCATTGGAGAGATAAGAGACGACGATTCTTTAGCGAGTGTGTCATGCCACGCCAGGTTAGCCTCCAAACCCAACTTTGTGATTTTCTCATTTTGTTTAATTTTTTCAAAAAAAACTAAAAATATGGGTTTTGTTGGGGGGAGGGATGAAAAATGGGTAGAAGGAAAAAATGGGATTTTGGGCTCAATCGGGGAGGAAAATTTAGTCGGATACGTCCCAAAGGAGGGCTAGGTAGCGGGTGGGAAAAAAAAGAGGGGGGGGATTTTTTGTTGGGTCTCGCGGAGGAGTGGATACTTCCGTGCCTCGACAGGTCCACCCACGTACGGGGGTGGGTATGCCTGTGCCTGGGTGAGTCCACCCACGAACAGGGGTGGGTCCACCCGGGTGTTCTCGGACCTACCTGGAGCTCTCTCGTGGGAGGCCCCGGCCGGAGCCTGTGCGTGTCCACCAGAAGTTGGGCAGGTCTGCTTGGGAGCTCGTGTGGGTCCGCCTGCAGTTGGGCGGGAGCCGGCCAGGGAGCTCAGGCGGATCTGCCCATAGCCAGGCGGGAGCCCACCCAAGTTGGGGCAGGTCCGCCTGAGGCCGGGGCGGGTTTGCTCGTGGGTCCAGGCAGGTCCGCCCGTACCCAAGGCAGGATCTCCCGAGGTCTCAGGTGAGGCCAAGGGCTTAGTCAGGGTCTAGGAGGACCGACAAAAGGGGAAAGATGAAAAGGAGAGAGAAAAGAGAGGAAAGAGAAAGGACAGGGAAGGGAAATCCTTGGGCTGGGGGAAAAGGGGGAAAAAAATGACGCAAGAAGAAAGGAGAAAATGACATAGTGGTCATGTCATGGATGCAGGATTTTGAGAGTTTGCAGACATGGGAGAGACGATCTAAGGTACTAAGTAGATGTATAGCGGTGATGATGGGCGCAGATCATCAGGCGTTAGCAGAGGCAAGACTATTCCACATGCTATCCTATCTGATGATTAAGGCCCACAGGGCCATGCTGACAACATTGATAGAGCGTTGGGACTCGGTGACATCGAAATTTAATCTACCGACTGGGGAGATGATGGTGACTCTAGAGGACGTATGGAAAATTTTAAGGCTCCCCATAGTAGGGCTCGCAGTTAGCGAGTGTCAGGTAGAGGGTGAGGCACTGGACGAGTCTGTGCAAGTTGTGTTTGGCAATAACCAGCTACTAATTCAGCGGCTGCAGCTGGATGTGGATAGATGCTTGTCTTGTAGGGTACCGACATTGTCGTTGTACCTAACGGGGTTGATTAGCGAGATATTGCTCCCAGACCGGAGTGTTCAATTCTTGCATCTCAAGTTTTTTGAGGTGATTCATCACATCATTGAGGGCCGAGAGGGTCAGTTTGCATGGGGGGCCTGTATGTTGGTGCAGCTGTATATTTATATGCATGTGATACGCTATTGAGAGGTGTTAAGTGTGACACGTCACACTGCTACAGGTGTGGGCTTGGGAGCACATTAGGGTGACCAGGTTAGTCGTGTTGAGAGCAAGAGAGTAGGATGACAGAGCAACCATAGCTTGGGGATGGGGGACAGAGGCGGGAGCAATACTGCGATATCAGGATGTCAGATATGTGGATGTGTGGAGGAGACAATTTGATGATGTGCAGGCAGAGATGATAGTATGGCATCAGTATATGCTGTGGTGATTCAGGGAATGGAGGGACAATGAGGAGGCACGCAGGGGTGAATTTTTTACCCAATGTTATATCATTGGGAGAGGTCCACGTGTAGTGGAGCTACATAGGCCAAATCAAGTGACAAGGTAGTTTGGAGTGAGGCAAGATATTCTTGCGGGGCGAGTGTCATTCCGACGATTGGCACGAGAGTGGCCATGGGGAGATGAGTTGGATCTAGATGCAGTGTGGGAGGAGTTGGAGGCACTGTAGTTTTTGCCATACCCAGGCAGGCAGGAGGGGCAGAGAGATGCAGGGATGACAGATCGATATGGTCAGTGGTTTAGGTGACATCTGCCTCCATGGATTACACCAGTGGTCCCGATTGAGGGGGCACTAGGTTTTGTGTTAGAGGATGAGAGACGACTGATGGCGGAGAGAGAGGGATAGGGTCCACGAGGACCATGGAGAGGAGGATAGGAAGCGATCAGAGCAGCGGAGGAGCCGGTGAGGGTAGGTAGGAGGAGGAGACGACGATGAAGAGCCCGAGGAGGAGATGGAGCAGAGGAGGGAGAGGATAAGGCCAGGGTTGTGGCGCAGTAGGAGAGGGAACCAGAGGCCCAGAGAGAGACGATGCAGGAGGCACGTACATCCCTAGGAGGTAAGTAGTAGGATAGACAAGAGGAGGTCGAGGCCAGTGGAGAGCAAAAGGGATAGGAGGTAGATGTGGCCACAAGAGGGCAGCAGTGATAGAGGCAAGAGGAAGTCGGGGTCAGTGGAGAGCAAGTACGGGGAGCCCCCATGGTGATTGATGTGGATGAGATGGAGGCGTAGGCAGAGAGTGAGGGGTATGAGCCATAGGAGATGGACATTGATGCGGAGGTACATGACATCCCGCCACTATTGACAGCACCACCGAGAGGAGAGGATCCGACAGTGGTATTGAGAGGGACCCTGGAGAGACTACAACTTAGTGAGTAACAATTACGGTAGGCAAAGGCAGAGCGGATCAAATTAGAGGTAGAGATGAGTGAGCTACAAGCACGATTCACCCAGAGCAAGAGGGACTACTCAGATCTGGCCACGATGATGACAGAGGTGGAGAGGAGATTGTTGAGAGAAATGGATGAGGCACGAGATGAGTTGGTTGATCTGTAGGCAGATGTAGAGAGGTTGCGAGCAGAGGTGGATAGGGAGCACGAGGAGGGGGATGCAGTGAAATGGGAGAGAAACCGTTTGGTGGTGGAGGAGGTGATATGACATGCTATTGGAGCAGGGACAGGGCAGGAGTCAATAGAGATTGGGGAAGGGATCATGGGAGATATAGAGGATTTGCGGGGACAACTAGAGCGGTTATGGAGAGAGAGAGAGCATATATGCACTGGGAGCAGGATGAGCTCAGAGACAGAGTGTATTGTTTAGAGCAGATAGTTGGAGATATGGGGCTGATGTAGTGGAGAGAGGAGGAGATGGGGGTGCAAATATGAGTGTTATAGATAGAGAGAGGCGTGGCATAGGCACAGGTACAGGCCATAAATGCGGAGAGGGATTTGGCACAGGCACCTGTGCAGGTGTTACAGAGTGAGAGGCGGGGGCAGAGGTACAGTGGATATATGCACAGTTACAAGCTACACAGGCTAAGAGGGACAGAGCCAAAGAGTAGGTACAATAGCTGATATTAGCATAGGAGGCCTGGGGACAGGAGCGGAGAGCTATTAGTGCAGATCGAGATAGGTATAGGCATGAGTAGAATGCCGCGAGACATCAGGCTGGGCAGAGAGATGACTATATGCAGGAGGTGAGTTACTGTAGTTGCACGTATGAGCATGTCGTTCCAGATCTGGTGCAACGCACAATGCGTTACGTCAGACAGGTACCTCAGATGTCAGTACCGTCCTAGTCATTAGAGACACATACCAGAGGGTAGAGTGACTATCGATGGAATCCTTCTCCTTACGATGGTGTTGAGGTGCCAAGTTGACCCACAACATGCAGGTAAGATAAAAGTAAAAGTATCTCACCTCTCCTGAAAGAGACAATCGGTAATCAAACTAATCACTTCCCAAGGTCCTTGATGTTGGTTCACAACGTTGTTGTTTCATGAAGTGGTCTATATGGTTGTAATATTCAAGGGGCCTACTGGTTTTGAGCTTCTGGATTGTTGCAAGATCAAACATTTATCTAAACCTACTTTAACCGGGGGTTTTAAAGAAATAGAAAAAGATAGATCAAGGTTTTCAAACTGAAAATAATGTTGATTCATTCAACTAATTAGACTTGTTATCTTCCAAGGAATTCCTAAACTAGAGTTCTACAAAATAAAATTTACCTGTAATTGATACAAAGTTTCATTCATTCACAGTGCAAACTTTAATAGTAGATTGCAAATCATCATTCAAACAAAACATAAGATAAAATTTCATTCCTTGAAAGCTTTTCAAATCAAATGATTAACCCAAAATGAATACCATTCTAGAGCATAATATAAAGTATGTTTAATTTTGGCTGCTCCTACTGTCAATGAAACAGATAAGCAACATTTACAAATCTGGCAAGATCACCAGTGTACATAAACCCATGTCTTCAAATTATCTCCATCTATGCTAAGAAAATCAGGAAGATACATCACCTCCTCCTGCAAGAACTGCAAAAAAATGTCTTACTTAAAAACCCTAACTTGCTAACTAATCCGCTAACCTTCTTTTTCTAACCTTTTTCTACCTTCTCTGACCCTTACAAAAGAGGCGAAACACCATATTTATAAAACCCGCCAGATGCGTCAGCCAAGTTAGGGTTTACAATAAGTCGATCACAGAACAAGTCGGCTCTAGAAGAATTTGAAACAAATTCAAACGTGCATTAAATGCACAAGCACCAACTAGATCGGCCCAGGATCTCCCACATAACTCGGACCAAAACACGTGAAGAAGAGGCAAAGCGAAACAATGAGGAAGCACGAATTTTGATGCAGCTTTGCATTATCTGCTTCCCTCACTTCACCCATACCTTGTTCCATTTTGGCCTTCATCACTAAGAACGTCCTCTGCAAGCTATCCACAAGTGGCATAGGCGAAACCCTAGTTTGCCATTCAATAGCATTAATATTATTTTTTAGTTGCCCCATCGTATTGTCCCAGTCTCTCTTGTTGGATATATATTCATTAATGATTACACTGTAGGTTGTTGCATCATCCAACTGGTGCCCAGTTACTGTATCCCATGATAGCCTTAGTCCTTTGTAGCAGGGTGTTCATATTTGTATCTGAAACCTCGAACCATACTGATGTCATCTTTCCCTCAGGAATCCTACTCTTTTCGTCCAGCTTTATTTTTTTTATTTTTTTTGCTTCAAAGATGGATAATCCCTTTGCATCCTTTAGCCTCTCCAGCCACCATCGTCCTACCAGACCCAACCTACATTCATCAAACACCAATGTGAGAATCCACATGTTGACAACATTTTCATCCAAGTGTTAGCTTAAAATCATGATAAAACCATTAAATTATCCATTAAGCATCAACACTGAAATTCATCAAGCTAAAGCAAGATATGTTTAAGCATTCATCATTAGATTCATCAATGTTATCCAATTTCTTAAATTCCTCAAAGCATAGCAGAGAATTCAAAAAAATTCGGCTGGACTGGAATTCTGCAGACGACTCAGAACTTCGCACTTCAGAAAACTGAAGGAAATCGGGAAAATTCAGCTAGAACGGAGAATCCCGAAACAGGCATAAGGCTCACCAATAAATCACTCGAATGAAGAAGGAATGCATATAACATTGTGAAATCCATCAAAATAAGCATGGAATATCAAGCATTCATCACCTAAACCATTCATGTGTCAACAATTTCAAGTCACTCGAAGCTTGGTAGAAAATCCAGAAAAATCCATTCAGACCGGAATTCTATGGATGACCTAAAACTTCGAACTCAGAGCACACTTTCGGGAAGATGAAGGAATCTAGAAAAATACAGAGACGTGGAAATTCTGTGGAGTCTTCAGAATCCCAAAAAACCTTCATCATGCTCGATTTTTCATGAAGTGATCGAAACTCGATGAATTTTGAATCTCTTGAGGTCGACTCGAATCTAATTCATGATTTCTATTTATCCCTTTGGATCTAGACTACTCGAGGAGGCCTTGATTAATACAATAAAGGCGAAACTCACCAACCAACTTAGAGCACATCAAATTGAACTGGGCCTCGTAAAATCCCACCTGAATCAAACTAAGGCAATGACAAATAAGGCAAGGCACGGAAACTGTTCGGGGACACACATTGGTGAGAGATCCACTCGGGCGGAGAGATTTAAGAAAATCATAGTGACCGATAAGTCTCAGCGACCTAAAATTCGGAAACCCGATGGTGAAGCGGAATCCAGAAAAATCTGACCTAGGCGGAATTCCGCAAAGAGCCTGAAACTTTGAACTTCCAACGCTGAAATCACATTGTCGGGTTTATGATGGAATCCAGGAAAATCCGGATGGGTCGGAAAATCCCGAAATAGGGTGAAAACCCGAACTTTGCCTTAAAACTTAAAATTTCAATGTGCAACCTAGGGGAACGACTTTGATGGGTGAGATGAACAACTAAGGACCTCGAAAGCAGTCAAAGCAATAAAATCCACAGGCCCAAAAGATGTTAGAATTTAGAGCAAAAGAGGGGGGGGAAGGGGTCCCATTTTAATCAAATTTAAAATGGGGTGGTTATGCAAGGCATAACAGGTGGTTACCAGGGGACTCCTACCCATGACTATCAAGAGACTCCCATGCACAGAGGGCCAGTTCTTGACTCTCCTCAGAGATCAGACATGGGCAGCTCACACTAGAGCAGTCAGAGAGTAGATGACAAGATACCGGTTTTTTGATAGGTACAAGATGGAGGTTTAGTACATGCTGGCAGAGATTAGAGGTGATCTACATCTCTAGATTTTGTACCTTATTTGATGATATATAATGGATATGTAGTGGATTATTCTTGAGACATTATGATGGGATGTACATTGCATTATTTTGATTATGATATGTGATAGCCCTTATTGACACTATGTGTTATGTTTTATGTGATGGATGATTCAGTTTATGTATGCACATGTATGGGATATTTCATGTTTATGTGGATGGATGATTTGGTTTATGTATGCACATGTATATGATATTTCATACTTATGTGGATGGATTATTATGCATGTATTAATGTTTATAATGCAGGATGATATGAATATTTGGTATGGAATGTAATTAGGATGTATCTAACAATATGTTTTTGCAGGTGGTAATGTATGTATTATGTGAATGTTAATATGGACATGTATGGGTGGAATGAAACTATGGTGCTTAATCTAATCAGTCTATGAACTATCAAATATGTTGTATCTACAATGTAACATGGAATGTGAATGAAATATGAATTCCTATAATGCCACCCTAAGTGTTAGTAAGGACTTGCATGGGAATGTGAATAGGCGATAGGTGAACCGGGGTGTGATACTGTACCTATCAAAAACCATTAGTACCCTGAGAGGGAAAACCAAGAGGGAGAAGAGTCAAAATTTTGCACAACCTAAATCATAAGTCATGGGCTATGAACAAGGCTAAATGAAGGGTGCATGTAATGAAATGAAATGCAATCAAGAATGCAATTTTCCATCTTCGGAGCATTGAATTTTTTTATAGCACAAGATATCGAATACCCTGATATGTAAGACCAAAGCGAGTTGGAATCCAATGCATGAAACAAACACATCAAACAAAAAGGCTATCTTGACACCCCAAGGTTGCAATGACCTTGGTCGAGCCAAGTATTGGGATAACCAAAAACACACAAGGATGTCCTAGTGTAATAGAAGACCTCAGGGATCTTAGTGGGTACTATGTGGGATAACCGAGAAGACAACAACAAAGAAAAGATCAAGATACGACCCTATGTTGATGATTCAAAGCACACCATGATATGATGGATCAAGGTAACCATGACAAGTGATGATAGGGAGCTAAAATGATAAACAAAATCCAAAAGCATCAAAAGATCACAATCAATTTCAAACGTCCTTTTCCATAGGATCAAGGGGATGGATGGGATTGATGTGGTCTACTAGGAAGGATGCATCCTGTTGAGACCAATGATGGATAGTAAACTAGAATGACCTAGTTGATGCAAGATGTTTTTCATTAACCAAATCTCTAGACACTAGGGGATTTCATTTGTGAAGAACGAGCCAGACAAGGACATGGAATGACACACCCTACAGACCTAGGGGCTCGAGGGCTGATCAAATATTAGCCTTGCCTATGTGAAAGTGCAGAGCCCTCGTAGTTCATGAAAATACCATGGATAAAGTGAAAAGAGGATGATGAAGACAGATAATGGATTACCAACACGGGATGGTCAGAATTCCCCGGAGGAGATCAAATGATCAGCCTTGCCTACGGGAAAGCACAGGGGCAATGTAGTTCGACCAAGGACAAGAAGACTGTTGTGATAGGATGAGATCTAGATGAAGACCGACACGAGGGGGGGCTATATGAAGACATAAACCGACCGACGATCAAATGAACGACACAAGCTCAGAGTGGGATACTGAAAATCTCATGATGAGGGATAGCCAAGATGGATTTTCCAATGCTTAATTAAGAGATATACCAAGCGACCGAGGATGGGATGGGTGAGGATGATAGAGCGAATGAAAGCATAAAATAACTAGGATGCTAGGTAGATAATGATTAATCCCTCTATGGATGATGCCTATTACCAGGTTTTCACCACCTGTACTTATCCAAGGTGCCACCAAAAAGTGGTTTTCACCATAGAACAAATTTATTTCTCTTTACTATTTTTTTTTTATAGGTGGGGTTACCAGGCGAACCTAGGTGTAGAATCTCTTTAGATGCATGATATTGATAGGTTCTTCGAGGGGCTCTCCTTCAAGGGTAGCAAGTCTGTATGCCCTAAATCCATATTTGGTGGTTATGATATAAGGACCCAACCAGTTTGCCTCAAATTTTCCTTTTTTATCATGGTCCTGCTGGGTATGTTGGTTCTCTTTAAAGACAAGATCACCAACTTGGAACTGTCGAGGATGAACCTTTTTATTGTAGTTACGCTTGAGGAAATTTTGGTATGCTTGCAAATGATCATAGGCTTTGATTCTTCTTTCATCAAGTGACTCCAGTTGTGCAAGCCTTGCAACAAGAGCATCCTCCTCACTGATAAGGTTCTTCAAAGAAATCCTTAGTGATGGGAGCTCAACTTTGATTGGCAAGATGGCTTTGGCACCATACACTAAATAATAGGGGGTGGCGCATGTAGGGGTGCAGATGGAGGTACGATATGCCTAGAGGGAGGGATGAATATGGAGGCGCCAATCTCGACCAATGCTATTGACAACCTTTTTGAGGATGTGGATAAGGGTCTTGTTGGTTGCTTCTACCTGACCATTACCCTGGGGCTAATAAGGCGTTGACCAATGATGTTGGATATGAAAGGTGTCGCAGAGGTGTTTCATGGCCTGGTTTTTAAAAGGTTTTCCATTATCGGAGAGGATGGTGGATGGGATACCATATCTGCAGAGAATATGGTAAAGGATGAATTTTGAAATTTGAGTACCGGTGATTTGTGAGAGTGGAATTGCTTCCACCCATTTGGTGAAGTACTTGGTGGCAGTAATTATGAATGTATGGCCATCAGAAGATGGTGGGTAAATCTTTCCAATCAAGTTGAAACCCCATTGAGAGAAGGGCCACAGTGTTAGGAGGGGTCAAAGGTCCTGTGCTGGAGCATGAATCAAATCTGCATGTTGTTGGTAGGGAAGACATTTCTTCACGAATTCACAAGCATCATGCTCTAATATAGGCCAATAATATCCAACTCGAAGAATCCTTTTGGCCAAAGCCATACCATTTGAATTATCCCCACAAACACAACTATGTACCTCTGTTAGTGCAGTATGGGCTTTAGTTTCATTTAGACATCTAAGGGGGATTCCATCATACCCCCGACTATAGAGCGTATCACCAATGATAATGTATCGGGAAGAGCAGCGAACGAAGGATTTACGTTGATTTCATGTAAGATCTGGGGGTAGAATATTATCATGCAGATAGGTATATATGTCTTGGTACCATGGGGAAGTGGGACCCACAATGTCACACACCATGTCAGTCTCAGGGATATCATATGTTGGGATTAAAAGTTGTTCCACAAGGAACTCACACTCTATTTTATCTTTAGGCATGTCAATCAGGGAGCCAATAGTAGCCATTGCATCAGCTACTTTGTTCTATACTCTAGGAATTTGGTCAAATTGTATGAAGGTGAAATATTTCTTGAAATCATCCACCATGCGTTTCTAGGGTAATAGCTTATCATCTTTTGTTAGGAATTCATCATTAACCTATTTAATGACCAATAATGAATCACCAAAGACCCTCAAGTGAGTTATGTGTCATTGCTTTGCAATTTGAAAGCCCATGAGGAGGGCTTCATACTCAGCTATGTTGTTGGTACACAATAATGGTATCCTAAATTATTTTGGAATGTAATCACCTTGAGGGGTAACCAATAGAATTCCTACACCTGACCCATTATGAGTATATGAGCCATCAAAATACAATATCCAGATAGGTGCTTCTGTAACTATGAAAACTTCTTCATCTGGAAATTCAGTGACTAGAGGGTAATCATCCACTAATGGTGCCTTGGCCAATTGATCAACTATGACTTGTCCCTTTATAGCTTTGTGATCCACGTACCCTATGTCAAATTCACTTAGGAGCATGACCCACTTAGCCATGTGACTAGTTAGAGTGGTTCTGGTCAACAGATACTTTAGTGGATCAATTTTTCCTGTTAATTTGACCAAATGGCTAAGCATGTAATGTCAGAGTTTCTGTGTGCTAAAGACTATTGCAAGGTAGGCTTTCTCCATGGGAGAGTATTTTAATTCATAGCCGACTAGTGTTCGACTGATGTAGTAGATTGCTCTTTCTTTTGAGGATTCATCATGTTGTGCTAATAATGCCCCTAGTGCGACTAAAGTGGCGAAGATGTAAAGTAGGAGGGGTTTCCCTAGAATAGGTGTCAACAAGATCGGTGGATGAGCTAAGTATTCCTTGATCTTATCAAAACCTATCTGGAACTATTGGTTCCATTTGAAGGTGAAGTCTTTTTTCAAAATATGGGTGAATGACTGACACTTATCTGCAAGCTGGGATATGAACCGACGGATGGATTGCAGCTTCCGTTAAAGACTTCTTAATTATTTCAGATTGCATGCAGGTGGTATGTCCAAAATAGCTTTCACCTTGGTAGGATCAACCTCAATACCCCTTCGAGAGACTATGAAACCAAAAATTTTTCCTGATATGACACCAAAGACACATTTTTTTGGATTTAGTCATAGCTTGTAATGTTCTAACCGCTCGAAGATCTTTTTCAGGATGATAGGATGCTCCACTCGAGTTCTGGATTTTCCTAGCAAGTCATCGACATAATCCTCCATGATAATATGGACGAGGTCATGGAAGATGACAGTCATTGCCCTCTGATATGTCGCCCCCGCATTCTTGAGACCAAAGGGCATAACATTGTAACAAAAAGTACCCCAAGGTGTCGTAAAAGTTATCTTATGTTGGTCTTCAGGTGCAATTCGGATCTAATTGTAACCAGAGAAACCATCCATAAGGGATAACATCTCATGTCCTACAGTTAGGTCAACCAACATGTCAATATTGGGTAGCAAGAAGTCAACTTTTGGACAGGATTTGTTAAGGTCTCGGAAGTCTGTACAAATCTTAATGTCTCTATTTGGTTTGGCAACAAATACTATGTTGGAGATCCAATCAGAGTATTCAATGGGTCTGATAAAACCGACATCTAGTAGTTTCTCTAATTCCTTCTTGACTAATAATGCTACATGTGGATGCATTTTTTGGAGCTTCTGTTTGACAGGCTTGGCATCTGGGAGAACATCGAGATGATGAACTACCAAAGCAGGGTCTAAGCCTGGCATGTCTGAGTATGACCAAGAAAATTTAATGATACCATCTTGGAGTAGTTGAATAATGATAGAATATTATTGTTGTGATAAAGATTTGGCCACATAGGTGATCTTAGGGTTTTTTGTAGTACCCAAATTAACTTCTTGAGTTTCTTCAATTATGATGGATGACTGTGTGGATAATTGAGTTCCCACAAGGGGAAGATGAACATCTCCATCCTCCAGTGCCTCTTTGAGGTTTTCACTATCAAATGTGTCATTTGTTTTTACTTTTTTCAGGTCAGGAAGTGCCTCGGGGAGGTTTTCACTAGATGACCATTTTTTATTTTTCTTGTTTTTATTTTTGCAACTGGAGCATTCATCCTCCCCCAATCCCATGAGGTTGACATATGTATCCAATGAGACATTGACAGTTGTGTTTTCACGTAGGTCACAATCAATAAGTTCGAGATGGCGAAGGGATAGGCTAATGGTAAAGATAGATAAGCAATCAAACATGGATGATAGATTCGTGTGATCAACATCATCGTACACACGTATGATAGATTCCTCCTCGGGTATGTCTTCCAAGGGACCATTTTCCACAGTAACACTATTGGAAGTATTAGATGATGTTGTAGGGCCTTTCTACTTTTTGTCATATTTGAGGCCTATATTCCTTGGTAGCTTTGATACATCAATAGGTTGCAATCATCCCTACTCTTCCTTACCTAGGGCCCCACCTTGGTAGTTATATTTTTATGCGAACTTAGCTGACCAAGGGTATACTTCATGAAAATATTCCTTTAGAGGTGGATCCGGTTGGGGTTCTTCACGGTATACCCACTGACTGATATCTTCTTCTGGTGCATCTATCTTTATACTAGGAGACTGAAAAGTGGTGATGGGGATCTTTTTAACACTGAAGGTGATGGTCTTGTCCTCTTTTGGAGTAGCCTGTTGTGGACATCTAAATTTGGACACTTAATTTATCCAAATTCATCCCCTTTCGTCTTATTTTCATTAATTAAGTAATACTACTATTATTTAATTAATATCTTTAATTCTGCCAAATCCCTAAGGTATTTAATCAATAATACCTTATCTCTTTAATCCTCCTTCCATCAATTGAATTAAATAAATATTCCATTTATTTAATTCCCTTCATGTCACATCCTCCATCATTTTTATCTTATCCTAATCCTTCTTCTAATTCCATCATTAGGATGTGCACATACCTAATCCTTGATTAGGATGTGTCACATCCTCCAACTTTTGCAAGTTGGCCTCTAATCTCTCTTAACCACCTAACCCTCCTCTAATCCTTCATTACTCTTCCCCATGTGATCTTTGACTTGTCACATCAAGTCACATGTGAAATTAACTCTCTCCTAATCTTTATTAATCAGTCTAATCAAGTACTTGCACAATCCTAATCACTTAATTGAGTTAACCCTATTAAATGCTTTTCTTTTTTGACAAGGCATCTCCCTTCCCCATGTGAATTTTTAATTCACATTTAATCCCCCAATGCACCCTTTGGAATTTAAAATTCTTTCCCTTCTCCCCATAAGGATATTTGAGGAATTTTTAATTCCTCACATGTCCTCTCACCCACATGGGGACAAGGACCTCCTTTATGAGGAGATCTTGTCCAATCCCAAGTTACTTTATACCCCCCCTCTATGTCATGTACTATCCTTCCACCTCATGTCCACTTCACCTTTTAGGGCTACATCACATGCCACATGTCAAGATGTGAGGGCTTGTGAGTTCTTAACTCACTTTAGCCCTACATCTTGATCATTGGTGGCTCAATCTTGGCCATCCATTTCCCCTAAGAATTATCAAAATCTCTATAAATACCCCCTCTTTTCTCTCATTTTAGAAGGGAGATCATTTTTCTAGCCAAACTCTTGCAGTTTTGTTTCTCAATCTACACTTAGCCATTTGCATCGATTTTGTCCAACTATCTTGCATCTCACACTTCACATCTTGCATATCTTGCCATCCAAGGAGCATACACATCAAAGATCGAAGGGCCAATCAAAGGATCGATTCAACACAAGGTATAGGGTTCCATTTTGTTGCTTTCATCTTGTGTTGTTTCCAACTTAGGCTAATCTTGAGGTGTAGGTTGTTTTGGTGTTTATTTGCATTCTTTTGTTTGCTGCTCATTTTCTAACGCTTATATTCGACCTATCACATTTCTGGCAAGAAATGTGATAGGTTGAATATGGGCGTTAGAAAATGAGGAGCAAGTAAAAGAGTGCAAATAAACACCAAAACAACCTACACCTCAAGATTAGCCTAAGTTGGAAACAACACAAGATAAAAAACAACAAATGAAACCTTATACCTTGTCTCGAATCGATCCTTTGGTTGGCCCTTCGATCTTTGATGTGTATGTTCCTTGGATGGCACAAGATGCAAGCTAATTGATGTTGTGAGGATGAGTGCAAGTGGATAAAAACATGAAAATGGCTAAGTATAAGTTAAGAAACAAAATTGCAAGAGTTTGGCTAGCAAAATGATCTCCCTTCTAAAATGAGAGAAAAGAGGGGGTATTTATAGGGATTTTGAGAATTCTTAGGGGAAATGGATGGCCAAGATTGAGCCACCAATGATCAAGATGTAGGGCTAAAGTGAGTTGAGAACTCACAAGCCCTCACATCTTGACATGTGGCATGTTATGTAGCCCTAAAAGGTGAAGTGGACATGAGGTGGAAGGATAGTACATGACATGGAGGGGGGGTACAAAGTACCTTAGGATTGGACAAGATCTCCTCATAAAGGAGGTCCTTGTCTCCATGTGGGTGAGAGGACATGTGAGGAATTAAAAATTCCTCAAATATCCTTATGGGGAGAAGGGAAAGAATTTTAAATTCCAAAGGGTGCGTTGGGAGATTAAAAGTGAATTAAAAATTCACATGGGGAAGGGAGATGCCTTGTCAAAAAAGAAAAGCATTTAATAGGGTTGACTCAATTAAGTGATTAGGATTGTGCAAGTACTTGATTAGACTGATTAATGAAGATTAGAAGAGAGTTAGATTTCACATGTGACTTGATGTGACAAGTCAAATATCACATGGGGAAGAGTAATGAAGGATTAGAGGAGGGTTAGGTGATTAAGAGAGATTAGAGGCCAACTTGCAAAAGTTGGAGGATGTGACACATCCTAATCAAGGATTAGGATAAGATAAAAATGATGGAGGATGTGACATGAAGGGAATTAAATAAATAGAATATTTATTTAATTCAATTGATGGAAGGAGGATTAAAGAGATAAGGTATTATTGATTAAATACCTTAGGGATTTGGGAGAATTAAAGATATTAATTAAATAATAGATTACTTAATTAACTAAAATAAGATGAAAGGGGATGAATTTGGATAAATTAAGTGTCCAAATTTAGATGTCCACATTTTTCCCCTCTTGAGATGGTGTTATGAAGTAGCATCATTTCAAAGAATATTAAAACATAGAACCTAGAAGAAGATGGTTAGATTGGAAAAGATGCCCCAGTCATTCAAAGAAGTGACTAGGAAGGAAGATGATGGGGGCAAAGATGAAAGTTAGGGATGAAGGATGCCCCCTCGAGAGGACATGCGGGTTCAAGAGAACAGGGTGGGCTCTCGAAATGGATGAGATGACGCAAGGGGAGTTGAAAAAGATGAGGTGGAGATGAGGTGGAAGAGAAGTACATTCATTTAATTTGGACACTTAATTTATCCAAATTCACCCCCTTTCATCTTATTTTTGTTAATTAAGTAATACTGCTATTATTTAATTAATATCTTTAATTCTGCCAAATCCCTAAGGTATTTAATCAATAATACCTTATCTCTTTAATCCTCCTTCCATCAATTGAATTAAATAAATATTCATTTATTTAATTCCCTTCATGTCACATCCTCCATCATTTTTATCTTATCCTAGTCCTCTTCTAATCTCATCATTAGGATGTGCACATGCCTAATCCTTGATTAGGATGTGTCACATCCTCCAAATTTTGCAAGTTGGCCTCTAATCTCTCTTAGCCACCTAACCCTCCTCTAATCCTTCATTACTCTTCCCCATGTGATCTTTGACTTGTCACATCAAGTCACATGTGAAATCTAACTCTCTCCTAATCTTCATTAATCAGCCTAATCAAGTACTTGCACAATCCTAATCACTTAATTGAGTCAACCCTATTAAATGCTTTTCTTTTGACAAGGCATCTCCCTTCCCCATGTGAATTTTAATTCACTTTAATCCCCCAATGCACCCTTTGGAATTTAAAATTCTTTTCCTTCTCCCATAAGGATATTTGAGGAATTTTAATTCCTCACATGTCTCTCACCCACATGGGGACAAGGACCTCCTTTATGAGGAGATCTTGTCCAATCCCAAGGTACTTTGTACCCCCCTCCATGTCATGTACTATCCTTCCACCTCATGTCCACTTCACCTTTTAGGGCTACATCACATGCCACATGTCAAGATGTGAGGGCTTGTGAGTTCTCAACTCACTTTAACCCTACATCTTGATCATTGGTGGCTCAATCTTGGCCATCCATTTCCCCTAGGAATTCTCAAAATCTCTATAAATACCCCCTATTTTCTCTCATTTTAGAAGGGAGATTATTTTGCTAGCCAAACTCTTGCAATTTTGTTTCTCAACTTATACTTAGTCATTTTCATGTTTTTATCCACTTGCACTCATCCTCACAACATCATTTATCTTGCATCTTGTGCCATCCAAGGAGCATACACATCAAAGATCGAAGGGCCAACCAAAGGATCGATTCGAGACAAGGTATAAGGTTCCATTTTTTGCTTTTTATCTTGTGTTGTTTCCAACTTAGGCTAATCTTGAGGTGTAGGTTGTTTTGGTGTTTATTTGCACTCTTTTACTTGCTGCTTATTTTCTAACGCTCATATTTGACCTATCACACCTACAAAGGTTGGTTGTACATGTGTGGTGATGGTGGTATGGTTGCCACATTTAGGGTTGTATGCATTTCATATTCACCACACCCCTTGTCAATGATCTAGACTTTGGTGACCGCAGGATTGGTGGCGGGAGATGGAGTGGCTATCATGGTGGATGGTGGATTGGAGGATGATGACTAAGATGCCCCCATTTCAACCCCAACACAATAATTTAAATGAGGAAATGATGCTTCTAGAGCGCGACAATATTCAAATGGTTGTGGGTCAGCATAAATGGTGATCTCTTGTCCATTAATCAAGAATTTCAGGCACTGATGGTACGTGGAGGGGATGGCTTGCATGGCATGGAGCCATGGGCGGCCGAGGAGGAGATTATATGGTAAGTCCAGATCAAGGACATGACAAGTAGTATACTGAAGTACAGGTCCAACCTGAATAGGAAGTTGATAATCCCTTCAAAATTTCTTTCTACATTATCATAAGCCTTGATCGTGATGATTTGATTACTCAAATCCACTTGAGTATACCCCACCTATTTCATGAATTTCAGAGTGCATAGATTGAGGGTAGAGCCATTATCTACCATGACCCTTTTTATTTTATGACGGGCAACCAGGACTTCAATGTGCAAGGGATGGTTGTGATTGGCATCAATATTTGGCATATCATTATGGCTAAAGTGTAGCTGGTAAGATAAAGCCAGGTGTCCCACTAAAGCTTGGAATCAAGTGGGATCGATGTCATTAGGTACATGGGTTTCCTGTAAGGCTCTATTGAGAATTTCTTAATGTACGGGAGAAGACTTAAGCAGATCCAAGACTGAGATTTGAGCAGGGGTTTTTCCTAAGTGATCAAGAATGTTGCATTGAGAATTTATAGGATTTGATTGGGCAGATGTGGAGGTTGTTGGGATAGTAATGTGGGATCATCGTGTAGTGACAGCACATTGGGGATCTTTAGCTTTAACATGTATCATAGACACACGGGGTTCTACCTGCTCAATGTAATGGACAATGCCATCATAATTGAGGGGTACATTTTTATAGCTTATATTATTTGTGTTGTTGTCTTGTGGATTGTTGCTGGAGGTGCTTGCGCCTTGATTATGATTAGGGAAGGCATTTTGGTATATTTGCAATTGAGCATTAGATGATGAAGCTTGACTGGTGTCGACTTTAATATCTCCTTGATCAATAATATCTTGGACATAGTTTTTGAGACCTTGACACTTATTTAGAGTGTGTCCTTTAATTTTATGGAATTAACAATATTCATTCTCTCTAAACTAGGCAAGCTTAGGCTTGGATTCATCAAATGGTTTGGTGACAGGGTATGTGATCAGATAGTTGACCTGTAACAACTTATTGAAGATGACACTCAAGGGTTCTCCTAATTGAGCATATTGGCATTTGTCATTCCCTTGATTGTTCTGGTTTGACTATTGAGGAGGACGAGATGCCCCTTGTGGCACGAATATGGCATTAGGCATAGATGGTTGTTGTCTTTGGGATGTATTGGCCACCTGAACATGTGTAGTGTCAGTGACACCATCATTTATTGCATTTTTGTTCTTGTTCCAAAAGCGAGACTTATCACCAAATGGTCTTTCTCTGTCATGGTTATGTATCTTGATGTTTCCTTTGGCAATAAGGGCGCGTTCAAGGATGGGTCCTTTTTCCACTATCTCAGTGAAAGTGGCGACACAATGTAACCTAAAATTATGAGCCATGTCAGGATGAGAGTTCTCCACGAAGAGGGTGACCATGTCTTTCTCTTTGAGAGGGGTTTTCATTCGACTTGCTAGTGTACACCACCTCTGAAGGTAGCTAGCAAAGGTTTCACCTTCCTATTGTTTCCCTTTGAGGAGATCCAAGGTATCAGTGTCCTCCAAATTGAAGGAGAACTAAGAAACATTTTTTTCTAAAAGATCTGCAAAGGATTTTATGGACCCCCGTTCTAGACCCATGAACCATTCTAGGGCATTACCAGTTAGGATTCATGGAAACAGACACAAGAGATAGTTGTCGTTGTGCATAACTTCCTAACACTGGGAGTAAAACTCTTGCAAATGGGCCTTAGGATCTTTGTTTCCCTTGTATCTGTTGAATTTTGGTATTTTGAAGTGTTTAGGGAAGGGGATCAATGAGATGGAGGGATCAAATGGATAGGGACATATGTCTTCAAATTTGAACGATTGTTTGCCAATCCCAGCTTGAAGATCTTTTAGAGCGGCTTTGATTTCTAACAGATCTGAGTTGACTAGCAGAGCCAAAGATGGGTTAGATGGATATGGATGATAGGATGACGAAGGATCTTGTTGAGACAATGTCTAAAGGTTGAGGCATGGATTTTGATAGTGAGATGATGATATCCCTTGCTAGTATGCCAAGGGAGTTTTTTGGTACTGGGGTTGTTGTTGTGAGGTATAGTATGGATTTGATTGATAAAAATGTGTAGTAGGATGCTAAGGAGGTTGAATCTGGTGTTGTGGATTGGTTTGCTAGTACTGAAGGTACTATTACAAATGTTGGGAGGCCACATAAGGTGGTTGTTGCTGGGACTGCTATTAGTTATGGTAATAATAATGTTGGGGAGGTTGTTGATGTGATGTCAAGTGTTGCATGGGTCAAGACGGGATGTTGTGTTCTGGTTGAACTTGTGGATGTAGAATGGATGCGAGGAATGGGGATATGGTTTGGGTGGGAGATCGGGATAGATTGCCTTGCAATGGGTGTGGTGGTTGTTGTGAAGAGATCAAGGGGTTATGTGGAGGTTTTTGTTGATGAGGCGACTGAGATAATGTAGAGGTGTTCTGCAATGGAGGTTGTTGGGTACTAAAGGGGACATTTGGTTGGGATGTACCTTGTGGCGGTAATGGAGGTGGTATGTTAGATTGGGGAGGCTATTGAGATGTGTACGAAGGTGATGGTAGGTTTGTGGCCCCAGGAGGTGGAGGCAATGCGGTAAAAGGGTTTCCCCCAGCGTTGATGGGAGGTTGTTTTGAAAGGGGTGGTGTTGTTAGCATTAATGGTAGAGGTTGTGAAACATTTTGTGGCATGTTGTAGGCCAAAGGATTGTTGGGATCAGTTACTTGAGGCACCCCCATGATTGAGATTGTGGCGTGTGGGGGATTTTTAATGTGGTATAGAACGATGTTTCCAAATTCAGGTTGGTGCCAACCCTCCACTGAAGGGACATTGGGGATGTACAAACTACCTGGTGCATTTTGTAAACCTTGGGGTATGTTAGATGTGGAGCTGCCATACTTGGATAGGTTGATACCTGATGGAGGTTTGACACCTCTTTCAATTAGGTGGGCCAAGATTTCTTCCCCATGTTTTTCAAGAAGGCGATATGTCATTTGCACATTGGTAAGGTTACTAAAGTGTTCCTCAAGTGTAAGTTCGGGTTGATTAACCATGTTCTCATCCCCAAGTGGTGATATGTCTTGACCATCAAAATTGGACTATGATGATGCACCATTATGAGGATCTTGAGGGATATGGTGAGACATTAGCCGCATTGTTGGGATCTTGAGGGATGTTTGGTTGGGAATTTTGGGCTTGTTGCTCAGACATTTTCCTTGTCTATGACCAGGTCTGAACGGGCATGCAAGATGATAAGATGAAAGGATGTTAGGATGATCCTGATGATGAAAGGATTGAATTAATTCAATGATGGATTAGGTGACAAGAAGGTGGCTCAATAGGATTGGTTTGGATGATTGATTAGACCAAAGTGGATTTGTTTGATGAGATCAAATTGGATTGATTAGTAAACGATTGGCCAAATTGGATTGGATTGGATAGATTGACTGGGTGATTGATGATATAAGGATTGGATTGGATTGGATTAATGACCAATTAATAAGATTGGACGGTAAGATGAATGATAATGACCAAAATCTAAAACCAAGTTCAAGAGTGATCCTTGGTAATGCTAGGTGTTGATTAATCGACTAAAGGTGGATGTATGATAATGGCATAGAATCCAACTTGAGATAGAAGTGGATTGTTTGGGCCGATGAGGATGACTGACTTAGGATGGATGACAATCCTAAGTCAGTTGTGATAGATGATGATTAGAGACGAACACCTAGGTCAATTTGGATAACTACTTTAACAAAGTTTTAATGGAATAACAGTGATCCGAAATGGGGAAATGATATCCAAATCGGGGAAAACAGCCAAGTGAACGTGGGTTTAGAATGGATAAATGAGGACTCTGAATGGGTGAATGGATGCTTGATGGTGGATGTGACTTTCAGAATGAGGAAACGAAGGCTAGGAACATGAAAACGATGATTCTGAATGAGAGAATGACTCTCAGAACAGCTAGACAAAGGACCGAAAAAGCTACCTGAAGGTCAGGTTTGCCTATGGAGGGGGTCAGGTCTGCCCTCGGAGTCGAGAATGGCCAGAAATAGCTATTTGAACTGAAAGCATGTGGAAAATAGTTGTTTGAGATGGGTAAATGGGCACACCAAATAGGGTGATGAATGCTTAGACCGAGGGAATGAACATTTAGGATGGTGAATGGACTCTCGAAACGGGTGTATGAACTTTTAGAACGGGGATACGAGTGATCGAAACAGTGAAACAGTTGTCTCGAATGATGAAACAGATGATAAAACTGACTAGTCAAGGGCCAAGTCCACCCCTGGGATGGGTCAGGTCTACTTGTAAAGGGCAGGTCCACCTATAGAGGGTAGGTCCGCCTGTCCGGAGGTCAGGTCCACTTGTCAAACAAAAGCTGGTCAAATTTGGCTAAAACAGGCTAAAAAAGGTTGGTTTAAAGGTCAAGTCCACCCCTGGATGGATCAGGTCCTCCCCTGGAGGTCAGGTTCACCTATCCAGAGGTCAAGTATTCTTGTCGGGAGGGTAGGTCTGCCTGTCGAACAAAAGTTGGTCAAAAATGGCTAAAACGGGCTTAAAAGGGCTGGTTCAAAGGTCAAGTCTGCCCCTAGATGGGTCAGGTCTGCCCCTGAAGGGCAGGTCCACCCCTAGACAAGTTTAAACTTGAGTTTTGAAAAAATGACTAAGGAAAAGGATCCAAAACACAAGAAACATCAATCAAAAGGATACGACTAAATAAAAAATTACTAGTTTTGCACAAAGAAGACAATTCAGATAGTATAATCCTAAGACTAGTAGAAAGAGGTATGGCTAACAAAGTATTATATTCTAGGATGAACATGGTTGCTAAGGAGTCCTCGATATACACCCGATACGTGAGGCCCAAACCGTGAACACCAACCCATTACAAGCGTGAGTCAGGAACCTTAGCAAGATACTAGAGACTCAGACCAACTCTTCATGTCATCCCGATGCTTCACCAATTACAATGTGGTTGTATTGAGGTACATATTTTGCTCGCCCTCCTTTATATACCCCGTTGATACGTGTGGTTGGAATTGTCCCTTGGGGTGATGAAATCTCCAAGCAGGTCTCGCTAAGAAAACAAAAAAGAGGGTGACTCAAAGGACTTGGTAAGCTATAATTTCTCATCACCTAGGATCGCCAAATGGCACAAGGGGATTGGATATGTCAAATAGCTTACCAAAAAGCATGAAAAACAATATTAATTGACACCCCTAGTTAAACTATGTGCCTAAGTTATGCAAAACAACAAGTAGCAGTTGATAAATGACTAAGCCTACAAGGAAAATTGTTAGTGAATCTTGTCCTTGTTCCTCACCAAATTTTGATCAAATGCTTGCACAGACTCAAACAAGACATGTTAGGGGTTAGAAACACTTAAAACAACCAAAAAAAGTGTAAAAATTGAAATTTCACCTTTTGAAAAAAAGCTGTCCAGGTTAGGTTCTGTTAGAACTGTAAAATTTTGAAATTTTTACAGTCTATTGCATTCAAGAGTTTCCAGCATTGAGTGTTCATCATAAGCATAAAATTCCCTGTTTGTATTGTATTGCTTATTTTCTGTCATGTGACCCATTTGAATCCATCTAGTCCTTCATATTTCATTAAAAGACCCATATTGGCAAGACATAGTAAAAGTCTCCATGACCTGAATTTTCACTAACATGTATTTGTTGCAGACAATAAGTAGGACTTTTCTTTTGTTTCGGCGACTGAGAAAACTCATATTAGCAAAGGCGGCATTTCGGGGTAAATTCATAGCAAAGTATTTTTTCTTGCCGATCGGCATATAGAAAAAATATATCGACATAAGCTGGGGCGTCATTGTAATGTCACGATGAGTTCAATTTGTCTTACCGACTAGCATGTAGAAGGGTCATTTCGGCCAAACTGATCGGTATCGTTGAGAAGTCATGGTGAATACATTGTGTTTCATTGAATGGCACATGATAAAGTATATCGGTAAGACTAAAGTATGTCGGGTTTTGCTGATAAAGTATATCGGTAAGACTAAAGTATGATAAAGGCGTCGGGTTTTTCCGATAAGGTGTAGGGGTTTCATCAAAAAGGCTATCAGAGAGAAGTTATGGAGTCTTGCCGATTAGAAACTTATGCCGATAGAGATATGCATTGCCAGGAGAAGAAGTCTTCGGTATGAGCTTCACCGAGGTTTAAAAGATATACCAAAAAAATACTTCAGGGTGAGTCTTGCCGAATGGAGTAATCTAGAGGAATGGATTCAGCCAGACATTCGGTGTCGATATGAGTCTTTCCGAGCACTCAGAGTCTTGCTGATGGAATTTATTTCATCGGTAGGATTATTTTCATCAGCGAAAGGGGTGATCATGTCATAGTGACTGGAGAATGCATTGAAGAGTACATATCGATAAGACACAAATATATCCATGAGACATCTCCCCGACTTGGAATTGTCACAACGACATGACAAACAGAAGCGGTAGTCATCAAGTTGATTCTAGGTGTCGGTAAAACCATAGAGTGTCTTGGTGAAAGGTTAAGTAAACGTTGCAAAAGGACTTCACTCCAGATTTGAAAATTTCTCACCGACAGGACATTTGATGCGACAGTGCCAGTTTCAAACGAGCCTTCATTTGTGCTTCATTAATGGTGCGACGGGATATAACAATGAAGGTTTAATCAATTCTTCAGTACCGAATTGATTGCAAAATAATTGGCATGCTTAATAGAGAACTGAGACATTTTTCAGTCTAAGGAGCTCGAGTAGAATACTGTAAGTAATTGCTTTTTTGTTTTTCACATTTTGATTCTGTAAGCTTGAAAATGGAGTCTTCTGGTTCTGGAAGGGCTAAGGGTAGAAAGCTTGGTGAGAGTAGTCAGTCGAAGGGAAAGAAACAAAATACTGAGACAGAGCATGAAGGCACTGAAAGGAGGTTGAACCAAGACCTTATTGATCAACTACCTGGCTCGGGGCCTAAAGCTAGAAGGTCTACACAACTTAGGGAAGAAGTTGATAAGCTGGATGACAAATGCAAGTTCATAGGTGATGTCTGGACTATTGTAAGAGGTATGAGCTTTTCAATTTCCACTACCATAGGAGAAACCGTTTTGAGCAAGTCTGTAATCCATGGAAGTTGAATGTAGGGAAATTGGTGTGCCCTAATGTATTTGTAAATGAAGAATTGGTAAAATTGCTTGCTGATCATTATGATCCAAAACATAAAGTTATATGTGATCCTTCTGGAAAACCACAGATACATGTGTCAAAAGAAGCAATAGGTGAGGTTTTCAAATTGGAAGGGTTTTGCAATGAGGAAATCAATTGTGAGGAGTTGCACAAAGAATTTTCAAGAATGGATACAATTTACAAGGGTTGGAGGTTACCAATTCATAGGGTCAAACAGGGTAACAAGCCAGAACCTTTGGAAGATAGTGAGGGGCCTCCCTATCATGTAGATTTGTTTGAACCTTATATGAAGTACACATATTTCTTAGTTTGTCAGGTGTTGGGAATGGATGCCCTGGAATTCATGTCAATGGTGCCAATGATTATCACAGTAGATTTCCAATATCATAACTCCAGGCCATTTGACTATGCTTCATATATTTCTAAGGAGCTTGATTCAGGATTGGTGGCTATAAAGGGTGGAGCTTCTATTGTCCATCTCAGAAACTATTCATTGTTGATGCACTTGGTGCTATTTTTTGGACAGGAGTTAGGGGTATGGCCTCCAGAAATGAGAGTTTCTCAAATTGGTAAGGAGGGTGAAGCATTTCCTGTTCAGTTGTGGACTGCTATTTGGGATAGCAGGTTTTCTGGTTCTAGTTTCATTCATTTTGAAGAGCATATTGTAAAGACATTGTATAAATTTTATCATTATCCTTGTAACTATTCATTGACTGATGAGATCAAAAGATTCCTTTGGCCGAAAGACTTCAATGGGGCAATTGATCATAACTGGAGAGATTGGTATTGTTTGGAGGGAGCTACAGTAATCAGAGTATATGGATTTGAAGATGCTCCTCTCATTCTGCCAAGGATAGTTCCAAATAGGGTTGCATATTTGGAAATTGTTAGACAGATGGTTTACTATAGTGTGATGCATTTTAGCTCTTTTGGGAAGCAGGCTTTCATGCCTAGTACTTTGTGTTTTGGTGATTTCACTGTGTTGGCTAAAGAGGGATATAATTCAATCCTTGATAGATTGTTGCACTATAATATGAAAAGAGGACCAACCAGGAAAAACTTTGACCCTGAAGGATATATCAATTCAGCCAAAGAAAGGATTAACTTTGGAGGGTATCAGCATGTACCCTATCCTTTTGATGATATGATCAGGAATCTGGATGAAGATGAAGCAGAAATGGTAGTTGAAAGATATAACCAGGGGCTACAGGATATTGAGCTATTGTCTTCTGGAGATGAGGAAACACCAAGAGCTAATGTGCCACAGGGTAAAATAGAAAAGGTATCTAGGATGAGGACTCAACAGTATGTCTGCCTAGTTAGAGAACAGAGTATTGAAAGTGGTGATGTTGATGCAAGGCACATGGAATACAGATCATTTGTCTCTGATGATGAGTTTATACATTCCCCAAAGTTCAGGGCACTCTTGTACAAGTAGAATGGGAAGGAAATAAGAGAGAATGTTGATGATGTTACTTCAGGAAATGAGGAACAATTGCTGGCTCAATTGAGAAAATGTGTGGATGATGAAATGACAAATATGACTCCTGAAGTGGGGAGGAAAATGTTGGAGAGTGTTGATGTCATGATCTTTCCTAGCCTTGATTTGAACTCTGCATTGGTCTTTGATAGTTTCTTGAAGGGCAGTAATGCTACACATAAGCTTGACAAGGAAAAGGTGACAAAAGTATATGCAAGATCCAAATATAATACTGATGAGGGATCATTGATGATATGGGCTTTGTACCCACCCCACAGGAAATCAGTGGTAATTGATACAGAGAAGGCATTTGGCCATGTTATGACTCAAAAAGTTGGAGAAGTTGATCCTGTAGCTACTGCAGATATTGGGGTAAATATTGCAAAGTTGAATAAAGCACAAATTCAGTTATTGATAAAAGAAAGAGAAATGTACAAAGCAAATAATGAAAAATTGTTGAGAGAAAATGATAGACTCAAAGATTTGGTTGGTGTTTCAATGGGGACAACTAGAATGATCACTCAAGGAGAAAGCTCTCAGGGAAAAGATCATTGGGTAGGACCAAGTGCTTATTCTCATGGAAAGCATGATGCAATTGCAGCGATTGTCAAGAAAAGGCAGGATCATTTGACATCTTGGTTGAATAAATTGTGGGGAAAATACTCTCATACTCTTGCTGCATTGAAGGAGCACACAAGGATGGATGGACGAATCATGGAGAAGTTTCATGAATTGGCCCAAAGTGATGAGGCTAGCAATTTTGCACTTGAAGTTGTGAATCATATTATCAATTGCCATCAAAATTTCTATGATGAATTGCAGGGGGATGAACAGGGGTTGTTAGAAGCTGCTAAGAAGACTATGATCACATTTTCTAATGACAATGGGGAATTGAAAGAAGCCACCAGATGGAAAAATGAATGTGATTCAATGCTAAATTAAATCATGAAGACAACTTCTACAAAAGATACAACATTGGAGGAAGTGAGCAAGCAAAATGAGGAAATGGTCAAGATGGAAATCAAGATCCAGAATGTTGTTGGAGATGTGGACACATATGAGCGCTGGGATTATTTGGACCACCTCGCTAAGACTCACTTGTGGCTAAATAGAGCCTAATTATTCTCTATCTTTTGTTTTGTAATTTGTATTTCCTATTTCCAAAAAGATGTGTCCTTTCGTATTCTCAATGTATAAATATCCATTTTGTAAACAATGTGCGAGCGATAGGTAGAATAGGATAGAGAATAGAAAAATACGGTGGAACACCATGTTTCAGAGGGCTGAGACTCTGATGTATGTTTTGAAGCCATGGAGATATCAATGAAAATTATCTGATTTGTTGGCGTATTCTGGTGTCAATTGTTATGTTGTGCCAATTGAAAGAATTATTTAAGTTGTCTCTAAGATTGATATTGCTTGGTTATCTAAATTAACATAACATGTTTATGTTTGGTTTACTAGTACGTATTTGTCGTATCTATGTGATTGGTTGATAGGTTCTTTCAAGGAAGGATTAAGACCTTTTAATTAATCACACTAATCAGGGAATTTCGTTTAGATCAGTAAGAAGAACTTAATAATCACAATCTTGTGTATTTATACTAGTTATAAACAAGATATGCCAAACAATTTGAATGTTCTCTAGAAAGAAGTCACTCATTTAAGATTTCATTTGACTCCGTATACTATATAAGGCACTGGTCTCACCGTTTCCATCATTTAGTTTCATTCATACTTTTCTACATCTATTGATTGAGCATATTAGGGTTTAGTCTTTATTTTAGTATATAATATATACCAAATTTGTTTTATTTTTTCCATTTCAATCTACCATCGTGGACAAATCATGGCATGAAGAGAAGATAAATAGTCAATTTTGCTTCATTTGTTGCAGGTACACCCATCTAGGTCTAACAGCACTTGGAGAGTAGAAGGTTTAATTGTTTCAAACCTTGTTTTGTTACCCTAAAACGTTGTGAAAGCTTGGCAACCTTTCGTGGTTCAAACCTGCATTTTTGAGAGCTAACAGGTTCACCTATCTGGAGGGCAGGTCCACCTATTTGTAAGGTCAAGTCCACTTGTCTGAAGGTCAAGTCTGCCCCTCTATGAAAAATCTACAAAAAATCAGTTTCTGGAGTCTGTGGAGGGCAGGTCCGCCCTTGGGCAAGGTCGGGTCTGCCCCTAGAGGTCAGGTCTTCCTGTCTGTCAGGTCAGGTCTACCCCTTGAGGTCGAGTCCACCCCTGGATAGTTGGGTCCGCCCCTCTGCAACCTGCACCTACAAAAAGTGAAAAAAATAGAAAACATGAAAGATACAGACTCGTTTGTGGGTCCCACTTGGCATGCCAGAAATGTGAATGGGTGAAAATACATGTTAGAAAATTAGCAGAAAATAAAAGAGTGCAAACAACAAATATAAACACCCTACACCTCAAGATTGGGCAATCATTTAACTTAACAAAACAAAATAGAACATTTTACCTTGTTGAGTTGTCCTTTGGTTGGCCCTTCGATCTTTGATGTTGTATGCTCCTTTGATGGTGGATAATGAGGATGCAAGATGGTTGAATTTGGATAACAATGGAAGCAAATGCTATGGTGAGTGCAAGAAAATGAGAAATTTGACTAAGTATGGCTCCAATGAAAAATTTGCAAGAGTTTGGCTAGCACAATTGATCTCCCCAAAATGAGAGAAAATAGGGGGTATTATAGAGAGTTTTGGATTCTCTAGAGAAATGGACGGTTGATATTAAACCAACAAGGCCAAGATGTAGGGCTATGGTGAGTTGAGAACTCACAAATCCCTCACATCTTGACATGTGGCATGTGAAGTGGCTTGAAAAGGATGATGTGGAAATGAGTTGGAAGGAGAGTACATGACATGGAGGTACTACATAGTACCTTGGGATTTGGACAAGATCTCCTCATAAAGGAGGTCCTTGTCCCCATGTGGGTGAAAGGACATGTGAGGAATTAAAAATTCCTCAAATATCCACATGGAAATGAGAGAAGGAATTTAAAATTCCTTGAAATGCATTGGGGGATTAAATGTGAATTAAAAATTCACATGGGGAAAGGAGTGCCTTCTCCAAAAGGAGAAAGTCTTTAATAAGGTTGAATTAAGACACATTCCATAAATGACATGGATATTAAGTTGACCTAATTAAGTGATTAAGGTTGTGCAAGTACCTGATTAGATAAATTAATGACACATTAGAGGCAAGTGGGAAATTATGGAGGATGTGACCCTAATGATGATTAGGGGTGTGCACATCTTAACCATATTATGATTAGAAGAGGGTTAGATGGTTAAGAGGGATTAGATACCAACTTGCAAAAGTTGGAGGATGTGACAATGAGAAAGAAAGTGAGGAATTAAAAAATTAATTTAAATTCCAAGAGGTATTATGACTAAATTAAATAAAGTGGTATATTTATTTAATTTAGAGAGGAAAGAGGGTAAAATTATTTATTAAATTAAATACTTTGGTAACCTTATGTAGGACATGAAATATTAATTAAATGAATGGTTTAATTAATACCGACAAAGAGGATGAAGTAGATGAGTAAGGGGATGAATAAGGAGACGCCTTTAACCATATGGAAGTGGTCAAATTTGGATGTCTACAAAATTCATTCAAACATATTTCTCTATTTTTTATTATAAATCCTAGCATCAAAAATCATGGCTACACCTGTTGTCATTGATTTCAATGAAAGGCCAAGCCCCAAATACAAAAAGTATCCATTCAAAGAACTTGAAGTGGACAAAGATGACATATTTTCAAAAATTCTAATGGGTTTCATGCATTGTGAGAATACAAGGATCTACATACATACATAATTGCATGAGATTGATCCCACTTCATCTTTTGAAGTGGTCTTCCAAGAGCTATTGAATGAAAATGGATTATACAAGCTAGAGTATGCAAGCATTGCACTACGAAAGGGTTAGACCTCTGGAAAGATTTTCCAGACCTTTGTGAGAGCAAGGAATGGATAAGAATCATCCTAAGCCACATTTATGGCAATTTCATTTGGTTAGAAAAACCTTAATCACAAGCGATGTTATTAGGGTAGTTATTGGTTTGTGTGACTTCGGACCCATACATGTGCTAAAATATGTAAAGAATGAAATAGTTATAGAACTCACAAGTGCTAAATTTGACAAAAGGGCCTTAACTATAAAAGATATTATTGACCTAGTATGTGCATCAATGAGAATTGCATACAAAATCTATTTTACAAACATGGAAGGATCTACCACTGCCACTACCTTATACTAGTTTTGTTTGAGATGGCATATTTCCACTAAGAGTATCAAGGATCACATTGACTCCATTGAGTCAAAAATCACTCAAATGGCTGAAATATATGATATTTCAAAAGATAAGGATGGTTATGCTAGGAAACATTTGGAAAATATTCATGTTCAATTGTCCCTACTTCAAGATCAAAGAATCAATTAGAGAGACAGTTTGGTCAATTAAGGGAAGTAGATAGTTTGAGACTAGCTTCACTTTCTGGGATACTTGTGGAATCATAAAAGATTGTGAAAATGATGAAGGCTCCATGCATTATAGGTGAGGTAGAGGATTTGAGAATAAAATTTCAATGTCACAATCATATCCTTGTCTCTGCAAAAGAAAATTGGGTTGCAACCCTAGTGCAACTCAAAGAAACTCACAAGAAAATCTTACCTTCTAAGGACATTGCAAAGGTGTAAGTAAGATAATTTTGTTCTTGTAAATTTTTTGTGGAAGATAAAAGTCCTTGTGTTGAAATTATTATTTATTTGTTTTTGAGGAATCTCCATCTAAGGGAGAGTATATAGCAAGGGGGAGTCTATTCTATTTTGGGATGTTGTAAATAGAATATGTCATGCCCTTTGCCCTTGATGTCAAAGGGGGAGAGAAGTACATGTGTGTTACCATCAATGACAAAGGGAAGATTGTTATCAATAAGTGTTGGAATTGATGTCAACCCTATCTAGGTTGTCATTGATGTCAAGATGTGTGTATTGAAGTATGTACATACTCTGGAGTGAGTCACTAAAAAAGTGGATATAAGTTGAGGCATGTTTGCGGGGTAGTATAAGGAAGAATGGTCATCTAAGTATGTTACGAAGAATGATATTCACATCCTAATGTGTCTACAATATGTCTACCTTGATATTATTCCATATTCATGTACCGCATGTTGAGATAGGTTGTAGAAGACTAGCTAAGGCACCAACTATATCATGTCCTTTTAGTCCGCATCCATTTGTTGTGCAATTTTCTATCTTGCGGTTCAAATTAATGATGGCCATGCTGTGAAGATATTATATCCAAGAAATAAAGTCTTCACACTTTTTGCAGTCAAAGTTATAGTTGATAGTGTTCTGATATGTGCCCTAATAGTGTAATGTAATCATAAAGGCTGGTTGGAATGCTTCACATTCCTCTGGAGATGCAGCTTTAGTCTTGTGGTTCTGAGGACATGATCAATAGTGATCAATACACATTATCTAATAGTATCAAGCGTGTTGGAGATCCACAAGCTTAATCTTCAATTAACAGTATGTTTTAATTGATTTGGAATGCTTTGTTCTGCATTTTTAGTAAGCTTCTTGAGATGCACCAAAATTTAATGATCAAATATTTTTGGAAGAGGTTGTAGGGATATTGCAGATTATCTATATTATTCATATCTTGATTTGCATGATTTTTTTGGTTTCTCCCTGGTGGTGTGAAGTCAATAAGTAACAATATTGATGGTACTTATACTAATTGGGCTGACATGACTTGTTTTCTTCATTTGCGGTTGATCCTAATCGATTAATAGTATTTTGGAGAATGTGTGGAATTTTTCTTTGGTCTCAACATACCATGTGTTGATCCACAATCAAATTTCTTTCACTTTGGATATGTTTTGATACCAACATGTGCAATATCATTTGTTATATCTAAAGGTCATCTTTTATCCAACTTAATTGGAGGTTTTGTATTTTTGTAGAGGATATTTATAGAAGGAAAAATCATTTGTGAAAGGGGGTGTCTGTTGGATGTGTGTTAAGAAGAGTATGAAGTATCTGAAATATGTATGAAGGTGTAAAATGTATGAAAAAGGAACTACAATATCAACATAAGTTAGATGCCTCATCTACAATAGTTCAATCTTAGTTTATTATCATAATTTTCATGTACCCTACTTTGAGATAGTGATTCTCATAAGGTCCTCTATATCTTTCTCTTGAATGTGTCTTTGCTTCAATGTTTGCAAGTTAATAAGCAGTGAGCCTCAAACTACATTATAAATCCTTTTAAGTAGTGAGCTTTTTATATTGTGATTTAACTCTCACTGTGGTTTTTCCCTCATTGGGTTTTCTACATAAAAATATTGGTGTTATTGTGTGGTGCATGTTTTGTTGGAAATACAAGGGTAGACAACTGAGAGGGGAGTGAATCAGTTGTCATAGAAATTCAAAACTTATTCAACTTATTAACCTTATTCTCAGATCTGATTATTAACCATGAAAACATAAAGCATCAACACATCAAAAACACACATAACACCAAGATTTTTTACGTGGAAACCCTATTAGGGGAAAGAACATGGTGGAGGTTAGTCCACAAGATTATACCATGATAAAAGTATAATGAAAATTAAATATGGGGAATGCACATGCATTCAGGCACACTACCTAGAGCTCACTGCTCAATTACAAAGGAAGACACATTGTCTTACAAAGAGATTCAGATTACAACCATCCAGATTTTGAATTGAAAAAATAGCATTTGTTAATGCCTGATTACAGTTCTAGTTAAGCACATAAACAATTCTTCACTCTTCTACACACTTCTTCACACTCTACTCTGCCTTCGAATGATATTCTCGCATACACACACAAAAGCACACTTTGGCATCCACTCACACACATTCGCTCCATTCTATTCGAATAAACAATTGCTCTTATATATCTGCAACAAGAAATTTCATCCCTTCATGTCAGCCTCAACAAGAATAATAAAATGAATATAAATTGTCGGCCAAAAAACATTAAAGATTATCAATGTGAATCAACCAAGGTTAGCCATAGCATAGTAAGGGCCAAAAAAAACATCTCCAACATGAAGACACTTCAATTAATTTCTCCTCGAAGATTCACAACACACTACAAACATTATGTTGGCCAAGAACAAGAAAAACATGAACACACAAGAGAAAATCTCCAACCATGAGCACAACGATTGATGTGAATGTGCAACAAAGATAGAGCATGAACTAGAAACATCCACAAGCATCATGGATCACAAGAGAAGCATCCAAAACAATTGAACTAACTGAAATAGCATCATCTTCAATCAGGAACACCGACTGAAGCAACAAAAAAACTATTAGAATGAGAATCTTCATAACTTGATCAAATCTTCATGTGGATCTTTGAAACTCGATGTGGATAAATTAGATACATTAAGCAACAAACCTTTTAGTCCACAACCTCTGATCATCAATGTACATAACATACCGACATAATGAACTTCACTCTACCACTGACAACCTGCAACTCATTCCTTTACAATTTTCTCAATATCCTTAACATATACAACTTCAAATGAATTAATGCTAATAGTGTTGACATCAATGACAACCACATATCAGCAACACGACCACAACATCCAACAATCTCCCCCTTTGGCATTGATGGAAACACATGATGCAAAAAACACCATTGTTGATGGTTTGGATGAGCACAACAATAGTTAAACAGAATATCACTATTTTGCTCTCCTGAAAGAGAAAGAATAACACATGGATATCTAACTCCCAAGGTCTTTGTAATCGGTTCTTGACTGTGTTGATTTCACTCAGTGGTTGATGTGAACTATAATGTTCAAGGGGCCTGCTGGTGTTGAGCTTGTGGATTGTTCCAAGATCAAGCATAAATTCAAACCTACTTTAACTGGGGTTTTTAAAGAAACAAAAAAAAGATAGATCAAAGCTTTGGAACTGAAAGGAATAATAATTCATCCAACTTAACCAGACTTGTTACCTTTCAAGGAATTGCTAACTAAAACTGGAGAACAAAATCAACTTATGATTAACACACAGTTTCATTCATTCACAGTGCTGATTTCAATAGCAGATTGCAAATCACCATTTAAACAAAACATAAAATAAAACTTCATTCCTTGAAAGCTTTTCAAATCTAATGATTAACCCAAGATAAACACCATTCAGGAACACAATATGAAGTAGATTTAAATCTAGTTGCTTCTACTATTAGTGAAATAGATAAATAACATTTACAACTATGGCACAATCACCAGTGTACAGAAAACCTATATCTTTAGATTGTTTCCATCTACACTAAGAAAACTTGAAAGATACATCACTACCTTCTGCCAAATCTAACTCCTATTCTACTACTACTCTTAAGTTTCTCTACTGCTACTGGTTACTCAAAATCTTCCCCTATATTTTCTAAAACTTCTACCACCTCCAAAGAGGCAAACAAAAATGCCATATATACAGAACCTGCCAAAAAGAAAATTGGCCCCTGTTTTAGGGTTTTACAAAAAAATATCTCCTTCAAAAGGGTTGGCTTTCAGATCTTTTTGAATAGAGTTAAAGCTACATTCAATGTGAATCCCTGTTGTCCATGTTGGTGAAGGATCGCCCTCAGGAGAAGCCTTTAGATCTTTTACAATCACAACATTAACTTTATGCCTTTGTGTCCATCCTCAAACTCCCTTGCAGAGCTGCCTTGAATGCTCTAAAGCATTATCATTAATGTCGATCTACCTTTACCAGTAGACACTACAGCCGTCCCTGAGACTAACAGCTTCTTCTTTCTTTCGGCTTCCTTGTGCTCAAGACCTTCCTGCAAGTTGACCTCCCCTAGAAGCAGCATCAGACTTCCCATTGGATCTCCACCATTGTTCACCGAGCTACTCCATTGGTGCATTCACAGAGCATATCCACACCAGTTGCATTTTGTTGATCCTCCTCACAGATGTAGTTAATCAGTCACTGGTTCCCCTTTAGTTCTCTCTGATTGGGCGAACACACTCCACGTAAGATTCTCGGGCAGTCAAAAGTGGTTGATACTGAATTGCATGTCGGTGAGACACTAATTGTGTCTCCCCAATGTGATTATTCCTCATAGCAGCCATCGGCTTAGCATACGATGGTCGGCAAGACCTTATATCGAGGTACACAAGTTATATCGATATCCACAGTGGTTTCTGAGATAATCGCCATCACCCAGACATCATAGCAAGTCCAAAACATTCAGCCAGGAGTCTCCCCAATGTCCATCTCATGAACAAACGTCAGTGAGACATTACCAGGTCGGCAAGACATTACCCTGAACTCACTCCGCCTCGGTGAGACCATCGCACTCGGGAAGACATCTCCCCGAGCCCTAATCATTCGCTCAGAGTCTCCTCGAGCCCATTCTTATTCCCCGAGCTCAAGCTCCTTTTATTTTGGCAAGACACTATCGGGTCGATGAGACATTATGCCAATATCACTCCATGTCGACAAGACCAGGTCCCCTCACTGAGACATCACACCGAAGTCACGCCCCTTTCACCGAGACATTCCATAGTCGGCCAGACCTTTCAATGAGGCCACAATTCTTCCCAAGCTCAAACTTCATTTCGGTAAGACTCCCCACGGTCGGCAGGACATCACGACAAGCTTCAAACATTACACTGAAGGGAGAAAACATGTCAGCGAGACTACCGCTAGTTGGAAAGATATCATGTCGAGTGCTTCCATTCCCCTCGAGCCAACTCCTCTCTTTCGGTGAGATTCTCGCTAGGTCGGCGAAACCTTTGGTCGAACTCAAAATCTATCGCCAAGACCCCCATCTGGGACCATCATTCCATGTCAGCAAGACCCTATCGGGTCGGGAAGACTTCTCATCGAGGCCACCTTGTTTCAACAAAAGCTTATTTCATTTCAGGGAGACTTTGCTTGGTCGACGAGACCTTTTGCTAAGCTCAAAACTTTCACTAAGACCCTCATCGGTCGGCAGGACCTTTCTCCAAGCGCATTTCGCTCTCCCTGAACTCGAGCCCTTCCATCTCGGTGAGACTCCCACTGGTTAGGAAGACATTATGCCAAACCTTGAACCTTCGGCAAGACCTTTCCTTTTCAGCCAGACCTTATGCCAAATGCATAACCCTTTCGCTGAGACTTCACAGTGTCGACGAGACTAGCTTCCTTTGCCGAGACATTACACCGAAGTCATGCCCCTTTCGCTGAGACATTCGCAGTCGGCTAGACCTCATGGCAAATATAAATCTTTCTCCCCGATGCGGCCTTTTGAACAACTATTGGAGAGACCTTATCTGTCGGCAAGACCTTTCATCAAAGCCACCTTGGTTTTGGCGAGAGCCCACCCTAGGACCACCATTCCATGTCAGCGAGAGTCTATGGGTCAGCAAGACCTCATGCCGAAGGGAAAATCTTTGGGTGAGTTGAGACCACTTTGGGGAGACTCCTTCGGATTGGTGATACTTCATGCCAAAAGTAAACCACTCTCCCCGAGCTCGAACTTATTCGGTGGGACCTCCCCGATGACATCCCTTTCGCTGAGACTTCTTCCCAAGCGAAGAGGCATATAAAACCTCACAGCGACTGAGATGTCATGGCGACCAGTGGATCCCAAATAACATACTGCCAGTCGGCAAGACCTCTAAAAGGTCTCAATGACTCACTTCTTCAGGAGTTTTATGCTAAACTGGATTGAGGCATGCTTTCCAACTGACTTCCTTGAGAGATATCTTCAGTTGAATAATTCAATCCTGCAAAACAAATGCATCCATTAGTTCTCAAAAGCATATAAAATATGTTATTTATGATTTCATTCAATTTTTAGCAAGAAGAAAACCAACTCAAGCTGAGGCAGAACCAAAATCTGACAAAACAAAATACAGACCCAGGAGGAAAGCAGAAGAATTCCAAAGGTCAAAGAAAATAACCAAAGGCAACGAAAGCAAAAAGAAAAGGGGGACCCATTTTGTTCTAGAATAAAATGGGGTGGTTATGCAAGGCATAACAACCATCAATGCAACTAACTCTTGACACTTACTCCCCCTTAGGATTTGACTCATTTTCACCTCAACACTTTCACATAATCTTTTCCCTTCAAGGCTCTTCTTACTAGATAATCGCCAGTTTTTCACATGACTCTTCTCCCCCTTTGACATCAATGACAAAGATCTCTAAGCTTTGAACCACATATCTAAATTTTTTAATCATTTGACTACTCCGCCTGAGTAGCAGCCACCACAACATGAATCTGAAACAAGATATGACTATGAAATGTACAAAATGATGCAAAGCAATGCATCCTTAGTTCTGATTAGGAGGGGTAATCACCCCTAACTTCCCTTTGAGATACTCAAAAGTATCCTTAGGAAACGACTTGGTAAATATGTATGCAATGTCTCCTTAGTAGGAACATACTCTAGTCTGACTTCTTTTTCACTTACTTTCTCCCTCAAATAGTGAAACTTGATAGATATATGCTTTCTTTTTTAATGCAGCACCAGATTCTTGGAAATGTTAATAGCACTTGAATTATCATAGAATATAGCAATAGGCTTATCATATACAACTCTGATATCCTTCAGCATCTGCTTCATCCATAGGACTTGAGTACAATTGTTAGCAACAACAATGTATTCAGCCTTTGCAGTAGACAAGGAAATGACATTTTGCTTCTTGCTTAACCATGAAATTAGCTTCTTACCCAAGAAAAATGCTCCACCACCAGTACTTTTTATGTCATTCACATCTCCTTCCCAATCAGCATCAGTAAAGGAACTCAAGGTAAGATCATCATCTTTAGGATACCATAGGCCAAGATCAATAGTTCCCTTCAAGTATCTGAAAATTCTCTTCACAACAATCACATGAGATTCCTTCGGATCAGCTTGAAATCTTACAACAATACATACAACATTCATGATATCAGGCCTAGTTTGAGTTAAATACAACAATCCACCAATCATTGATCTGTATCTTGTTTGATTTTCTTTCGAAGAATCATCTTCTATTTTCAACTTGCATCCAGTCACCGTGGGTTTACCAACTGGCTTTGAATCTTCCATACCAAAATTCTTCAACAATTCCTTCATACTTGGACTGAGATATAAAAATCCCTTTTTCTAACTGAGTAATTTGCAATCCCAAAAAAACTTTCATCTAACCAATCATAGACATCTCAAATTCATTCTGCATCTCTTTAGGAAACTTCATGCACAAACCATCATCTCCTCCAAAAATGATATCATCAACAAAGACTTCAACAATCAAATCTTTATTATGATCAATCTTGAAATACATATTACTATCAGGAGTACCTTTGTTAAATCCAAGCTTTAGCAAATACTTGTCCAATCTAGCATACCATGCTCTAGGGGCTTGCTTGAGTCCATACAATGCTTTCTTCAACTGACACACCATATCTTCCTTATCAGTCAACTAGAATCCATTAGGTTACTCAATATACACTTCTTCCAATTTTCCATTTAGAAAAATTGATTTGACATCCATCTAATAAACTTTGTAGTTCTTGTGAGCAACATGGGCAAGAAATAATCTTACAACTTCAATTCTAGCAGGAGCAAAGGTCTCTTCAAAATCAATTCCTTCCATCTATGAATATCCTTTACATACCAATCTTGCTTTGTTTCTAACCACCTCACCTTGCTCATATGGTTTGTTTCTAAAGACCCATTTAGTTCCAATGACATTCTTATCCTTAGGTCTAAGAACAAGAATCCACGTATCATTCTTTTCAATCTGTTTTAACTAGATTCTTTCATTGCTTCAACCCAATGCTCATCTCTACATGCTTCATTCACACTAGTAGGCTCAGTCTTTGAAATCAAGCAATACTCTTTAGCAATCTTTCTCCTAGTCTGGGCAACCTTGTTCTTATCACCTATAATCTGATCTTCTTAATGATTCAGTCTTACATACCTCAGAGTCTTCTTAGGATGTTCTTCAACTTTAGGCTCTTTTGATCTCTCTTCTATTCTTTCACCAGTTTCTCCTTCTTCATTTTCTTGATTTTTCGGATTGATTTGCACTTGATTTGTAGTTTGAATTTGCTTTCCTTTGTTTGCACTATCATCCTGATCATCAAAGTCATATCCACAGGTTCTAGATGGTGTATCTAAGTCTTCATCAACCGTAACATTTGCACTTTCAACCATTTTCTTCAATATTTTATTGTAACACCGGTAGGCCTTGCTCTTAGTAGAATAACCTAGAAAGATACCTTCATCACTTCTAGCATCAAAATTTCCCATGTCTTCATCTCTCTTAATATAGAATATGCTTCCAAATATCTTGAAGTATTTAACAGTCGGATTTTGACCAGTCCATAGCTCAAAAGGGGTCTTACCAGTATCACCTTTGATTTGTACCTAGTTGAGTGTGTACACAATAGTACTCATGACTTTTGTCCAATATATATGGGGGACATTTCCTTCCAGCATCATTGTTCTAGCAACATCTTTAATTTTTATGTTTTTTCCTTTCCACAACTCCATTTTGTTGAGGGGTCCACGGTGCAGATAATTGTCTCTTTATTCCATGTTCTTCACAAAAACAATTAAACTCACCAGAAGTGAATTCACCACCTCTATATGATCTCAAACATTTAATCTTCAAACCTGTCTCTATCTCAACCATAGCTTTAAAGATCTTGAACTTTTCCATCACTTCAGGATTCTCCCTTAAGAAAGTAACCCATACCATTCTAGAATAATCATCAATGAGTAACATGAAATACCTGTAACCTTGTAAACTTCTGACCTTAGAGGGACCACACAAATCAGTATGCACAAGCTCTAACAATTCATTTGAACAATGCTTTTTACTCTGAAATGAAATCCTAGTTTGCTTTCCCAATTGACATTCCTTGAATATTGCATTAGTAGATTTCACCAACGCATCTCAAATGGAACTCCATTCAAGTCTTCCACAAACAATAATTTGTTCCATAAAATCTTGGGCTATCCTTCTTGTAACTTGCCATCCCAGATCACCTTAAGCTATTAAACTTCTTCCAAGGAACCTGCTCTGATACCAATTGTTGGCAATACAAGGGCAGACAACTAAGAGGGGGGTGAATTAGTTATCACAAAAATTCAAAACTTATTCAAATTATTAACCTTATTCTCAGATCTGATTATTAACCATGAAAACATAAATCATCAACACATCAAAAACACACATAACACCAAGATTTTTTATGTGGAAACCCTGTTAGGGGAAAAACCATGGTAGAGGTCAGTCCACAAGATTATACCCTGTTAAAAGTATAATGAAAATTAAATATGGGGAATGCACATGCATTCAGGCACACTACCTAGATCTCACTGCTCAATTACAAAGGAAGACACATTGTCTCACAAAGAGATTCGGATTACAACCATTCACATTTTGAACTGAGAAAATAGCATCTGCTAATGCCTGATTACAGTTCCAGTTAAGCACATAAACAATTATTCACTCTTCTACACACTTCTTCACACTTTGCTCTACCTTTGAATTATATTCTCATATACACACACAAAAGCACACTCTGGAATCCACTCACACACATTCACTCCCTTCTATTCGAATAAACAATCGCTCTTATATATCCGCAGCAACAAATTTCATCCCTTCATGTCAGCCTCAACAAGAATAATAAAATGAATATAAATTGTCGGCCCAAAAATATTAAAGATTATCAATGTGAATCAACCAAGGTTAGCCACAGCATAGTGAGGACCAAAATCAACATCTCCAACATGAAGACACTTCAATTAATTTCTCCTCGAAGATCCACAACACGCTATAAACATAATGTCGGCCAAGAACAAAAAAAACATGAACACGCAAGATAAAATCACCAACCACGAGCACAACAATTGATGTGGATGTGCAACAAAGATAAAGCATGATCTAGAAACATCCACAAGTATCATGAATAATAAGAGAAGAATTCGCAACAACTGAACTAATTGAAATAACATCATCTTCAATTATGAACACCGACTGAAGCAACAAAAAAATTGTCAGAATGAGAATCTTCATAACTCGATCAAATCTTCATGCGGATCTCTGAAACTTGACATGGATAAACTAGATATAATCAACAACAAACCCTTTAGTCCACAACCTTTGATCATCAACGTATAGAACATACGAACATACTGAACTTCACTTTACCACTAACAACCTGCAACTCATTCCTTTACAATTTTCTCAATATCCACAACATATACAGTTTCAAATGAATTAATGCTAATAGTGTTGACATCAATGACAACCACATATCAACAACACAGCCACAACATCCAATAGTTTTCCTTTTAGTTGTTCTTTTAGTTCATATGATGTGATGTATTATTTGTAAATGGGAATGTTTTAATTTTAATATATGTTGATTCTCCCCCCTCTCAACATTGCTTTGTGTTCAACAAATTGATCTTTGTATTTCTCTTCTTGAACCTCTAATTTGAGCTTCTTTTAAAAAACCCATTTCTAATCAACAAGATTTTTTATATCATGAAACTTGACCAAATCCCAAGTCCTATTATTCTTCAAATCCTTTGTTTACTCATCCATGGTCTTCTTCAAGTATTTAGTCTCCTTTAATTGAAATACCACCTTAATATTCCTAAGATCACCATTAGTAGTAGATGAAGTGATAATAAAGAATAAATAGGGTGGGATATATCTTTATAGTTTCCTTCCTTCTTAAGTGGATCTCCTCAAGAAGGGGGCATGTGATATTCTTCTACTATTTCTTCACCTTCTTCTTCAAGTTCAACTTCTTCTTTTGGTTCATATCTAGATGTGGTTTTATCAAACTTCATTTCAAACTAAACCTTTCCTATTTCTTTATTCCTTTGCTATACCTATTTGGGAAGTTTTATAACCCCCCCCCCCCTTAAGATGACATTATAACTATAAATATTCTTCCATAGTACTAGATTCTAAATCATGGATCCATTTGAACCACTGCTTTACTATATTAAGATACATTTCTCTACCTTATAATCTTAGACTCATTTTCATTTAGAACATACACATATGCATTAGAAACTCTACTTTTCCAATGTTAAATTAACAATATTATGTCTATTAATCCCTCTGATTGAAAAATATTAAAATTTTAGAAATAACCCTCTTGGAATCCTCTAATAAGGCTTCCCTAGCCTTATCAATGCTTTTGTAGTGCCTTTTCTCTCCCTCTTAAATCTATTTCAATTACCTTTCTTCCTTAACGCTCACCTCATGTGCCATCTTTATTTCCTCAACAATCTCTTTGTTTATTGTAGTCTCCTCTAGCTATGGTTATTTTTTATTTGGTGGTACATTTATCCATTTTATTCATTATCAATAGATCAAATTCTAGGATTTACTGGTGATTCCTCAACACACCTAGGAATAGTTGCTAGACCAAAACATCTTCCACAAGAGATAACATGGTAAGAACATCTTGCTATTATAATGAATGCAATATTACAAGATTGAATATGCAAATGTACATGAGAAGCCTTGCTTCTAAAGGCAAGGTGAGAGATAGGATTATACAAGATCATGACAAGTGTCTTAATATTATCACATGAGACAACAAACTCATAACTACCTAGGACCCAAGAATTAAATACTAAAAAGATAAGATCTAGAAGTGAAAACTAAGACTTCTAGAAGGAATCTTATAATCATAACTAAACTTAACATGTGAATATGTCCCCTAAGTCCCTAGTAAGGAAATTAACTAGGTACAAGATATATATTCACACCAACACCCCCTTAAGTGCAACTTAGGGAGAAGATTATTATGCAAAAATACTATGCAAAGATGAAGATGAAGATGGGCCTCGAATACGAGGCCATGTTAGGTACCCATTTACAATGCAAATGCAATCTCTCACAAATGGAGAAAAGGAGAAAACCCAGTGGGAAAAAAATCCTCGCCAAAAGAGAGAACAGAAACAAACAAGATGATATATGATGTATGAAGGAATCAATGATACCCCCAAGGACTAAATCCACCATGTACATACAATCAATAACCCCCATAAGAAGGAAAAAGAGAGATAGGATATCTCCCCCACAATGTGTATAATCTCCTGCAAATATGGTTAATGTCTAAAGACAAAACATAATCCAATGCCTACGAACAATGTTTCTCCCCTTGGGAAGAAGATACACCATGGAAAAATGCAAGAATGCTTCCCATTCAAGATAGGAATTTGTAGGAAGATGAATCCATATGTATGAATATTGTGTTTCTAAAATTTTCTTATGTGTTGTCAAGTTCTTGGATAATGATGATGACACCACAATCTAATCAGGTACATGCCCAATCATGTCAACAAACTATGAAAAACTAGGAACAAATGGAAACTAATATTGAATGAACTCCAAAGGAAAATATGAAGTGACAATAGTTGATCATGACTATCATCAAATAAGAGAGATAAACCCTCAAATTGGTCCTCCAAATCTGAAATGTGAGACTCCACAAACAAGGGTGCAATGTTTGATAAATAGGACTCCTAATCAAGAAGATAATGATATACCTGTTGCAATGAATCACAGTAATTTCTCAATGAATCATCAACAGAAGATGAATGTGTGATCTCAAAAGGAGAAGCAAGAGTTGCAGGAGAAGTCTCAGGATCATCAAGCTCCTCTAAGGTCTCATCATCAAAGGGTATGTTGTCAACATCATCAAGTGAAATGAGGTAATCTAAAGCAAGATCATTTGGGAATGGAGGATTATGTGGATCTCTAAAAATCTCCCAAATCTTGGTCCAAAGTGTACATGGGCATGAGATTCCTAAAATTTGACGATAGGCCTCTCTGAAGATTCTTGCATTGAAACTAGAACCAATCAATCCTATGATAAGATCATTTTTATTACCATAAATTGATTTCTTATATGTTATCTCTAGTTTAGGAATGAGTCCATAAAGATGAGGCAAAAGATTAAGTCACCTACAATGTGTTATGTTGTCTTTTTTCCATGACTCATAATTGTCCTTAGAATTATTATAGAAGGATGAGTTGAATAGCCCATGATTATAATAATGAAACACTTCTCAACTGATAAAATCTAAGATAAATACATAAAATAAAGTTGAAATGAAGTACAATGATCAAAATAACACCCTCCCAACTATCAAAACATCTAAGTAACCTCTAGTATACCCATTGGGAAAAAACTAAAATCACAATATACTTGGGTAAAAATAGGAAAAATTGCATGGATTCCTAGATAGAGCTCCTTAATATCTTTCTAATGCCACAAGAATCATGAAAATTAAAGATCAGGGCAAAAAGTTACAAGCTCGGGAGCCACAAAACAAGATCTAACTTCAATCAACAATAAATGCCATCTAACAACAAAATTTTGGAAAATCAGTGCCTACACCACAGAGCCATCTTTCCAACAATATTTCATTTGAAAAATTTTGCCACTTGGGGTGAAATTTATAGCAATTTGAAAACAACCCCTATTTAGGGCACACATGAGACACTTTTTAGCTCCTAGGGGTCGATATCGCAATTATCCATATGATTGTGACACTATAGATGGGTTTAAAAAAACCCTCCGTTGGGGGTGGGGGCATGGAGAGTGGAAAATGGTACTATTCACATCATCCATTCCTAAGCCCTTACAGCTTAAGAAAAACCATGAATTGACTAAAAATTAACCAACATAAACAAAGATTTGATAATATTAAAAAAATTGTGATTTAAAAAGAAAACACATTTAACACTTATCATATGCCTTTCGATAGCAACAGGTACGATACACAATTGGAGTTAACACCTAACCAACTAGACGTGATGGGTACATAGACTTACGCCAGTAGATGGTAGAAGTGAATATACTTACAATATATTGATTCATTGGAATATTTCACTGATAGATAGATTGCAGACCTATTGATGCTTGTGATAGAGTCATATAGTATGACCACCATAAACTATACAAATTTTTCTAGTGCCAATTTTTTAAAAGGAACCTTTGATGCCTCGACAAAAGTGTCTAATTTTTATGTTTTGACAATCAATTTTTAGGTTTTTGGGCATTTTAGAAGTGATGGCAAGGTTTGTTTTAGCCTAAAGTGTCCTGAACATTTAGCTACCCCTAGATCTAGCAATTGAGACCCTCAAATTGGTACCTTTGTAGATCAGTCAAAACATAACGAAACTTGATGATATGAAAGGAAAACCTTACTTTCTTTGAAAACCTAAATTCAACCATGAGGTCCTTGAAACCCCAAAATGCACCCAACAAAATCTTCAAGCCAAGACAAATCCCTCTAATCTTGGAAGGACTCTGCAACACTAAAGCTTCGATACCATGTAGGAGTTAATGGTCACTCTTCAACACCCCCAGGAACAATTGCTAGACCAAAACATCTTTCATAAGAGAGAAAATGGAAATAATATCTTGTTATGATAATGAATGCAATATTACAAGATTGAATACGCAAATGTACATGAGAGGCCTTGCTTATAAATTCAAGGTGAGAGATAGGATTAGACAAGATCATGACAAGTGTCTTAATCCTATAACATGAGACAACTAACTCATAACTACCTAGGACCCAAGCATTAAATGCTAAAAAGATAAGATCTAGAATGACAACTAAGACTTCTAGAAGGAATCTTATAATCCTAACTTAACACGTGAATATGTACCCTAAGTCCCTAGTAGGGAAATTAACTTAGGTATAAGACATTTATTCACACCAACACAAATTAGGCCTACAACATAACCAAATGCTAAGAGAATATCCTAAACTAGAGTCTAAGGTTTTGTACTCTATTACTAGGGGCACAATCTTGGTTTATCTTTGGCTTGTTGTGTATTCTTTCTTGTTGATTATGTTTGTTATCATTATTCTCATCTATCATGGTCTTTGCACCATATTTCCATAGGTTCATCATGGTATTCCATATCATGGTGTCATAAGGCATATGTTTGCATTTGAACTTTTTTATCATGTACTTGGCACATTGTCACCCTAGTTCCTTATACCTTGGTGCATAACGTCAAGTATAATATAAAAATATAGGCTACTTATACCATTTCAACATGATTCTCATCCATCCTTGCTCTCATCCATCTCTTCATAATCCCTATATTTTTCTCATCCATCCTTTTATCTCTCATCCTCTAGTCCTCCTATCCATTTTGAGATCACACTTGTGATCTTGGAACCCATATATCCTCTTAAGGGGGCATATTGATATATCCTCCTCATCATTCCTCATCCTACCAATGACTAGGGCATCTACCCACTATCTTTTTCTTCTTTGATATAATGACACTTCTTACAATCATACATCATATCAAAGAGGGGGAAAATATAGACACCTAAACTAGCTTACACCCAAACACACTTCATTTTACCTTGTTCTAGCCATTAATTAAATAAATATTATTTAATTAATTAATTAATCTCTTCCTTACCTTTATCATTCACCTTTAATTAATTAAATTTACATTTATTTAATTAAGTTTAACCTTTACCATTTATCCCACCTTAATTAAATGAGTCTAGATATTTATTATTTATTTAATTAATATATCCCTTACTGTTATCCCTCACCTTTAATTAAATAAATTTATATCTATTTAATTAATTTTAATATTTACCCTTTATCCCACTTAATTAATATTTATTATTTATTTAATTAAGTTTAAATCTTATCCACCAATTCTTCCAACTAAATCAATTAATTAATACCTACTTAATTATTTGATTTAGGTTAATTAATTCCCATTACCTTTTCCTCCAACATTTAATTCCATATCATCCTCAATCCTTGACCATTTAATCCTAGCCAAATTGAATCCATTCACATGGATTACAATCTAAACTTGTCATCATGTGATAAGTATCCCCTGATCTTTATCCTCATGTGAGAGGATGCAAAATTCAAACCTACCTTTTACAACTCTATCCACGCTCTTCTGACACTTGTTACAAGGATAAACTTTAAATTGTGCCCTAATCCTCATTCAATCTCAACCATTCATTAACCAATGCATCTTGGTCTTTGATTTCCCTATTAGAAAGTCTATAAATGAGAGGCCTATCATTCCATTTGGGAATCTACTTCTTTCATAGCCTTATGCTATTGCATTTTATCTAATCTTATCATATTGTTATTTTGTCAATTTTATCACTTATCATCTCAATTTTACTATCATGTTGTTGGTTTTGTGAGAAATCATAGTCAATATATCAATACATCATACATTATTATTATGAGGTTTGTATGTATTTGGTTTGATTAGTCTAGATTTGATGCTATTTCATTTGTGTCATTTACATGCAATACATGTATCAAAAAGTATCCTATTATAGTCGAATTAGATAGAAATATAAGACTTGATGAGATAGAATATTGATGTATTTGAGGTGGATTCATCTCTTTTCCCATATTTATGTACTATTTATTGAACCGGCGTCCTTTTGGAAGAAATTTATATGGAATGAAAATATTGAATATATGCTAGGATTGATTCACTATGGTATTGATAACAACACAACTCACATTGAGTTTCCTTGTGACCTTTGGACTAGAACATGAGAGATGTTTGGAGACTTGAATGAATCTTCATTCCTAATAGATCTTGTTGTCTATTTTATTATACCTCTCAATGTTTTTCAACCATATGACCTTAAAATAGTTGCAAATCTTGATAAATAGCTTGAATGGTAAAATGACATAGAGAATACTATTGATGTTCCTTCTCCTCCTACAAATACTTCCATTGAGACTTTGTCTTCTATGGATCTTGTCATAGATTTAGAGGGTCAACATATTGAGGTTGAGAACTCTTGTATTCCAAAATTGGTAGATTCATTTGATTTTCACACTCAAACATCTTGTGTGAACACATCATCTAGGGATGAGCAATATAGTTAGTTGGCATGTTCTAGAATCTCATTTCCTTCAACTCTTGCTTCCTAAGAGTTTAGTGATTCTTTGAATGGAGCTTCTAGTGATTCAATGTAGTAGGATCATATATATTTTCTTCTATAGATAGCTCCTTGTAATTTGAGTACTTGATAGACATATGTATTTTTTTAAGCCCCATCTTACTAATTTAAAAGACACTATTGAGCATATACATCTCCTCTTTAGTGTTAGCTCATATGGAATTGCGTCATTTTCTTTGGATTTCATGAGGACATGCATTCATACCCTCTTGTTCTTTATCTTTGTATTTATTTGTCATAATTTGGAATTATCTTGGAGATCCTTGAGCAACAATTAGAGGGTTCATCATCATCTTTATATCAATTATTGTAGATTTATTTCCACTAGGTTCTAGATAGTCACTTTCTTCAGCTTGGATTAAGAGACTTGATTTGACCATGGAACCTTTTAACATTGACATAGAAACACATGAAAAGCATCCAAATACATCATACATTTATATCTTTCTTCCCACATATTCGTTTAGGAGTGGGAAGACATCATTCATGCATCTTTTGCTTTGTTTCTTCCTAGGGGTGAAATGTATTTTAATGATATTAGATCATCTTCAACATTCATTATTGATCATATACCATCAGTGCATGAGATTATACATTGAGAGGGGGTTACATGGTCTCTATTATTCTCTATATTTTGTCTGAGAGTTTTTCCTTGAATGAGGTTTTATCCTTCTCACTTTTTAAGGTCTTCACCCTCTCTTGGGGAGGAGTTTTGTCCTATGATTTTTTTGCTTCTCATCTTCTATGGGGAATAATTTGTACATGGGTACCTCATCAGGTTTTATGGCCTTGTTCTTTATTATCTCTAAGATGCACTTAAGAGGGGTGTTGTTGTGAAGATGGTATATTACCTAACTAGTTTCCCTCTTAGTTCCTTTTCACACCTAGTTACCTAAGTTTACTTATAAAATTTATTTTTTTGTCTCAAGTTAGATTAATACACATGACATAATCTTATGTCTCACCCTTTCTTATGTATAAAAGGTTTTCTCATTGTAAACTTAACAAAAATTGTGTTTACTGTTTGCATCCTTTGATAAATAACATTATTCTCTCATATTGAATCTCTTTCGTGCTTTCACAAAAGCTCCTTGAACTTGATTGGCTATCTCCATAGCCAAATATTACATAATATCAAAGCATTCTATACTAACTTTTACAATTCCTATGCACAAAACCTTGATTCACCTATTCAAAGATCCAACTCAAACTAAATAGTATTGCAATGTCAAAAAAAAATATTATCATAGGGGCCAAATTCCCTCCCTCTCATAGAGATCTTAGAAAATGAAGCTCTAATACCAAATTTGTAATATACAATAGAAATATACTTTATTGTAGAGGAGAAAAAAGTGTAGCATTACACTTTTCCCCACTCATTGTGGATAACTTTAATGCATGTTTTGGATCTTTCGGCATGCTCATTGACCAAAAACCAATCCATTACTCTATTATGCTTGATTAGTCTATTTAAAACATTCTTGGTCCATTTATTTACAATATCAATTAATTGATCGTTGTCAACTCCTTTAAATATCTAAAAATTTAAATTATATAATTTATAAGCCTTTAAATATATTTATATTTTTCACTTATAAATATGATTCATACCACAAATTTTACCGATTCCAAACTAACCCAACCATTAACCGGGGTGCGTTTAAAGAAATGAAAAATACGTCAGTCTACGTATCCACAAGTTGTAACCTTTGACCGTATGTTTTTCAGAAGGCAAACGTTTGATGGGTTACCAATGGCACCCAGGCCGTCTTAGCTCAGCCGGTAGAGCGCGTGGCTTTTAACCACGTGGTCGTGGGTTCGATTCCCACAGACGGCGTTGAAATTGCATCTCATTCGTCATGCTTGAAGAAGCACATCAAAAGCCCAAGGAAGTTAGGGCTTTATATTAGTTTCAGTTTCTGTTTCTGTTTTAGGGTGTAAGGAATTTTTCAGTCCTTCGTAAAGTGTTCATATTCATGGCATTTAAGAGATATACATATTTTTATATGTTTGTTATAATTTTTAATAACAACTTAATAATATCTAATTATTTTTTTCCACCAACTTAATGATGGATAATTTTTTTAATGAATAAATTGACATTGAGAATTTTAGGATTTTTTTTGTGTAATAAATTTAGGGATGAAAGGGTTAATGGAGCTCATGATGAAAATAACAACTTAGTGATGATTGATTTTAAAAAAATGTAATTAAAATTTTCAACAAACTTTTTGTATGGATTGTTGATTTATTTGTACATCATAAATTCTTCTTTATGAGTTGGACCTTTTTAACCCCATCCTTCACTTATTCTTTTGAGTAGAGGTTTGTGATCATATTATCTTTTATTTTTAGATTTTGACAAAGTTCATAAGTTAGTAGCGGATAGGATTGATGTCCACCATCTAATCAATTTTGAACTTATTTTCAAGTAATTTTTTGGATTCCCTTTCTAGGCTCTTTAGTGTTTTGGGTAATACACATCATTAGGCTCCCTTTCCTCTACATCCTCTTAATGTTGTCTATAAAGGATTGAATTTTACATTACTTAAACTCCAACAAGTCCCTTCCAAAATAATTGAGGTTATGGGTTTGAACAATGATACTTGATTAAGTAGGTATTTCATGTTTTAGAGGTTAGATATCATCTCTTATAGTTTAATAAAATAAAATCCTACTGAACATCATAGTGATGATTAAGAAGAAGATCACATTTATTAAGATGGATTACATGGTGGAGGAAGAGGAATAGTTAGTATAGGTTATAGTGCTTGGGGTGGATCATGAACATTTAGGCAATGAATATGGATGTGTAAGCAATAGCTCAAGTATGATGGGGAATATGGTGGCCATAGTGCAACCATTATGGTGGATTTCAATTGCGTTGGTTACTAAGGTATACTTTGAGAACTGACCCCTAGAAAATTCTATAGAAACCCTAGTGAATCCTCTATGCAAAAGAATACCCCCTTTGACAATTTTATTTTGAAATTGACTTGAAGTGAAAGAATGGGTGGCTATTTTATATTAAAATTTACATGAAATAAAATGTGAGTGATTGTGAAACCAAAAGTTATTTTTAATCAATTTGGTGAATTGGAACCTAAATTATCCATAAATTTTTAATTTAGGTGGTAAATTATAACCTAAATTTTCTATAGTTTTTTTAATTTAAAAGGTATTGAAAGAAGCCCAAAATTTCCATAAAATTTTAATCAAAATAACAAATGAAGAGACTAAATTTCCCATGAATTTTTAATTGAGGTGGCAAATAAAAATTTAAAATTATCGTGAAGTTATAAATTAGGTGGTGTTCATGAGAACATGAACTTTCTATAATGATTAATTAAATGGGTGAATAAGTGCCAAAAAAATTGCTCATAACCATAAGTTATAACTAAGGTGGCATAATATGAATCTTGCATGGTTGTTAAGGATTGCATCTATTATGTTGGATCTACATTCAAATATCATAACAAGTTAAAAATTCAACAATGATATCAATTAAAAATTATAGACAAATGCCAATCTTAAAGAGTCAAGATATGAAGTACATGGAGACATGTGTGAACAAATATATAACCTTGAAAAATAGATATAAATGAATATTGCATTCTTATTGACAACTAATTATGTACTTATTGAGCTCTAGATACACCCACTTACATTCACCTCCCACAACCTATGTTTTTTTTTCATTTTGCCATACCTTTAAAAAAAAGTGCTTTAGTCCTATATTTTACCATTTATTTCCTAGTGGTAGTGACCAAATCACTTAAGTTTTCCTTGTCACTTGGAAATAATCACTCTATGGATTGGCCTCCCCATTATAAGTAATGACCAAGCTCCTAGTCATTATATTTAAGCCCATAACTTACAAAGCCTATATAGTGTTAAAGCCTTTTACACTAGTGTTTTTTTTTTTAGACTGCAGGAATCGGGTAGCACGACCCCCTATAAACTGCAGTGCGCCTAGTAAACTTTTTAACGTGACCAGCAACGCTAGCGTGACACGCCCTTCGGTACCACAGGGGTGGGGGAGACTAGACCTCATGACCAACCTCCTGCAACAGGAAAGATTTATCCAACCGAGATAGTGCCCCAACCCCATTACACTAGTATTTTTTAATGGTGGTGGGCTAGCTAATTTTATCAACCAAAACAATAATTTTATCAATAAGCCATTCTTAAGATGGAATTTTTAGTCATCTTGCACTACCATAAATACTTCATCAATGAAAATTCATAATTTTTTTTTGGGCTTTCAATATTTTGGTATGTGTATTTTTTTCTAATTTATTATTTTAAACATATATTTAACATAAACCTTAATAGATCATGGGGCATTTCTTTGTGTGTTGCACTTACACGAGATATAAATTATTCTTCAATTATAAATATGAAAAAATTCATAGGCCTAACAAGCCCATGAAATATGTAATCTTGTGGTTAACACTTACTTTACTTGCATCCCAAAACTACCTATAATAGTAGTAGTGTTTGATACCCACCATCAACATGATTCAACTAGTTATGTGTAGAATTATTAGAAAATCACACAGATGGGTTTCTTTATATAGAAACCGTTATTTACAATTGATTGACTATTAGTATTAAGGTGTCATCAACCTTATAAATCCTATGCTATTTAATTTGTTCCAACATCCTTGTCTAGGTGTTTCTAGGCACCTAGGGTGTTAGTAAAAAAATGATTTGTAATAATAGGTCTATATTTTGTAAATGCATTTATAAGGGATGAATGGATTCATTGGTTATATTAAATAATTACTTGTGACAAAAAATACTTAACTAGTCAAGTGGAGTGCTTGGAAAGGAGTTTTAGGTGTCTTGGTGTTCCATGCAGGTAATTGTTAGCTGGAACCCAAGTTAAGCACTTTGAAAGGAGGAAAATATATCTTTTGGGATGAAAAGATGAGTGACTCTAAACATTCTTGAGGAATTACAAGGTGTGGGGAATTTTTTATTTTGCAAGAGGCTTTTTGGCTTCATGATATGAACACCTCTTGTTTGAGAAACCTCTTGTGGTATTATTTTAATATTTCAATATATTTATAAATTGGAGTCTTGGGATAGTGGTAAATATGCCTTCCTATACATGCTTTTATTGAATATTTTTCGTTGATTGTTCATAGGTACAAAGGTGTTAGTTTGAAGATAAAGGAGTAAAAAAAGTGTGTTGCATTACAATCTTTTTTGAAGAAGATAATACATACTTGGGCTCTCTTCTTGGTTGTTTTTTACACAAGGTTTTCTCCATGTAAATATTATGTAATGTGATGTTCACATGGGGTTTAGTGATTTCTTATATTGCTAATTTTAATTCCTTAAATCTCTTCATGGTATTCTACAATTAAACACACTAAATTGAATGGTTGTTCACGAACAAAAATACTTAAATTTATATTTTCATAAAAATTCTATATATTCATGTTGTAGTACTTTAACTTTATTATCCCAACATTTGGTACCATACCTTAATCACTTCGGTTCTTGTGGCTGGAAAGGTTTTTTGGTCTATAGCAGGAGTTCTGGTTAATTTTTTCACAAATTTGTGTGTGGAGGCCAATGTGATTGCATATACATCTTGGATATATATTTAGAAATTCAATGGATTTAATTATAAGTTATGGAGGTTGAAGATGGAAGATCTCCTAGAGGAGAGATAAATGTACAATGACAACAAAGGAACTAAAACTTTAAAGTATTGCTCAAGACTTGTGGGACAAGATGGATAAGAAAGAATGAGGTACAATCCAAAATTTTCTTGCAAACTTTATCATTTTAAATGTATCAAAAGAGCCTATAACTTATTCCTTATAAAAAAGGATAGGTAAAATTTATCAATCTAAAATTCTTGTGAACAAATTATACTAGAAAATAAAGTTATTTTCTTTGAAAATGAAGGAAGGCGAATTGGTATCCAAGCATTTAAACTCACTTAATTTATTTTAATTTTCGATTAGTTAGCCTCTATAGATGTTAACATAGATGAGGAAGACAAGTGAATAATGATTATATGTTCTTTTCCTAAGTCATGAGAAAGTATGATTCTTGCTATTGGTGATAATTTAATAGATTCCAAGTTGAATTATCTTGTTCCAACTCTATTGGCATAGGAAATGAGGAAGAAATCCACTATGATAGTACTATGAATGCTACTCATGTTAGAGGAAGGTCCAAGGAAAGAGGAGAATCTAAGGGAGACAAAAAGAGTTTAAAGAGAATTCTATGTCTTGAGGCTAATCTAAAAATCATAAATAGAGCAAAGTGAAGTGTTGGAGTTGTGGTAAAAGGAGACATGTGAAGAACAAATGAATAAATAAGAATAAGCAATGAGATTCTTCCATAGAAAATTCCTTGAATGAAGAAACTAAAGCCTTAATTATTGCTTGTAAGAGTATGTATGATGATTATTGGTTGGTTGGATTAGGATGATTGCACCACATGACTCCTCATGAGTTATTCTCCTCATATCATGAATTTTATGGTGGGGAGGTGTACCTTTAGAAAAACTTGGAAGGATATTGTTAATGGAATCTATTTTGGGTGTTGGAATCTCATGGTTGTGGATCTTTATGGATTTGGTCATGTGTTTACTTCATGGAGGTTGTGTTCCTTTACCTTGTGGTCATTTGCAGTGAAAGGGTGTTCATGTTGGGTGGTTTCTTTTGGACTATTGGTCACATGAAAAAAAAACCTATTATTTGGACAACTATACATATATATACATACATATACATGTATATATGTATGTATTTATTTCATATGTTATATGTATATACATACATATATACACATACATATACATGTATGTATTTATTTCATATGTTATATATATACACATACATATATACACATATATATGTATGTATATGCACATGTATTTGAACAATAGACTCTGATTCTTTAATTGATGCACAGGGCTCTACATCGGAAAGTTCTGATTCAATAACGAAAACTACCAACAGCTATTCCAGAAGGATTAGATGGGCAAAAAAGATTATCCTCAATTCTCTTTGATGAATTCTTTTCAGTGCATCATTGAATCTCCCGGGACTGCTATTTTGTTTTGGCAAATAAGTGGTATCTACAGTTCTCATTGGCTTCAATGCATTGAAACCCAAAACACTGCCATTTTGTTCCATACCATTTGTTGCTTCCATAATGTGGACTATCGATGCTTCAATGATCCAAGTCTTTTGAGCTTGATGGTGCAATGATGATTGGTCGCCTCTAACAGACAATTTTATCTGGTCCCCAAACGAAGATAATTTATGTGTCTGTGATTGAACTGAAGTCTGTAAATGCCGATTCCAGAGGAAATGAAGAGCCCAAAGACTGGACTTCGAAATATTAACTACTGTTTTGGCTGGCTCAATATACTGTGCAGACTGAAAGGCATTACCTTGTGTTAAACTCAGTGGTTCACCTGACCACAATGACTGCTTTTGAACAGGATTAACATTAGACTGGTTGAAGTTAAGGTTAAATGAACGGTTAACCTGCTGAAGAAATAACCAGTTCTCAGCAATGAGTTACATGGATCCAAAATCCACCACTCCACCCTGAATAGGAATACAAACCAGCTGTTGATTTTGTTTTGCCCTTTCAGAGTTTGCTGTATGCAGTCTCTCCACTCCAGCTAACCAAACATGAACTGCTATACAAAATGCAAATCCAGGTACTCCAAACCCTAATAGAAAGGTCTGCATCATAGAAACCAAATAAAACCATTCCGGATCAGTAACTTCTTCATCCAGCCCCTTAAATTCCTCATTATCACTCTCTACTTGCTTATCCCGGAGACACCTCACATACTCGATAGGTATAATGGGCTCCTTCAATTCGTCTGACTCCAAAACTCTCCTCAACATCCTCGGCTGCCTCTATAGCATCCGCCTGGGATTTCTGCGTGTCTGCTATAGTGCTATTCTCATTCCCGCCTCCGGGGAATTGAATTTCAGGTACCCTGTCACAATAGCCCTGTTGTTTTCATTGCCTCTCAGAGGAAACTCTTAACTCGGCCCATTTTTTACTGTTTCCATCAACACTGCCCTTTATTGTCGGCAAAACCTCGCAGAGCAGCTCCTTCTCATCGAGCGATTGCTCTCTTTTCTCTGGCACTCGATTTAATAAGCCACCTTCATTATTTCAAACTTCTCCGGAGGCACAATAGGAAGATTGTCAACAATAATGACATTACCAAACCTTGTCTCAAACTCCAACGAGTCTTATTCTTCCTCTTCAGCACCAGAAGAGCCCTTACCACGCCCTCTGCTGGCCCCTATGATTCAAACTCCTGGATCTGAACAAAGATCCAATCTGAAAGTCAGATTTGTCCTTTTGGTTTTCTTTGGTATTTTCTCCAGAGGCTTTTCCACTATCTTGCACAAACATTTGATAAAATTTTAATAGGTTAAGAAATTCTTCAATGACTAAATCAACTACATCATCTAACCTATCCATCTCATATGAAGCCTCAATGAAGGCTTGCTCCAACTCATTGGTACAAATCTTCTCACGTTCAAATTGTTCCAATGCCCTTTTCCTCGCAGTCAAAGCCTCGCACAACGAAGCAGTCAATGTGGAATGAACAACTCCCACTTCAACGTGACTCTCTACTACATACAAGGTGTCTACTTTGCTGCCCCAAGCAATTATCAAGGCTCCTTTTGTTACTTTCCATCTGTTGGATTCATAAGTAACTTTGCATCCTTGAGAAATCAATTGTCCAGCTGAAATCAAATTTTGTTTGAGTTGAGAGATATATCTAACATTTCGCAACAACCAACTATTTCCATTTGTTAATTTTAACAAAACATCCTCTTTGTCAATAACATCAGAAGATTTATTATTTCCAAGAAGAACCTTACCAAAGTCATTGCTTTGCAAATTTTTGAAGTACTCCTTGCATGGAGTGGAATGAAACAATTCTCCCGAACTGAACACCCAAACATTTGATGGTGTTTTTTCTGAGGCTAAAATAAGAACACATGCATCCTCTTCACATAGCAAATTCACTTCATCTTCTTTGGCTAATTTTTAGCTTTCTTCAAAGACCAACAATTCTTCTTGATGTGGCCTTGCTTGCCACAATACCAACAACCAACATCTCTCTCTCTAGATTTTGACCTTCCTTGTGATTTCCTATGACTTCCTTCATCAGACAACATTGCTCCCACTCAAACTCAAATCTCTCATGCCAAGTGATTGAACACCACTACTCTAATACCAATTGTTGAGTTTAAAGTGCAGATAATCAATATCAAATAAATCATAATCAGCAAGGCACAAAAGGGATAAACAACAACAACAATAGAATTACGTGGTTTTCCATAGATTGACTACATCCACAAGAAAAATAAGGAAAATAGCACTTATTATTTGCAACAGGAATACAATACATCATCATCTATCACCAAGCAAAATAATATATAATGTTCTCTTCAAGGCAAACAAAGTCATGAGAAGACGAAGACAAAAGGGCAACGGTTGGACTTCACACTCAACAATATATTCATGTTTATGTATGTATATACATGTATATACATGTATATGTATGCATATATACATATGTGTATATATACATACATATACATACATACATATATACATGTCTAGATACATACATACACACACATACACACACATATATACATATATATGTGTACATATATATAAATACATATACACATATATATGTGTGTACACACACATATGTATATGTATATGTATGTAAATTTATAAAATATTTGTTTCAAATAGAGATGCATGTTCAATACCCTTAACTTCCCAAAAATATCATATTGAATCACTTTTTTCTTCATAAGAACCAAAATAACTTTTACACCAATCAAAAAAATTGTTTGCACTTTATATGGTGTTACCTATAAATTCATGTTAGCAAAGTGCACACTTGACACATGCTCCTACTCCATCATACTCTCCTTTTCCATGTTCACTCTAAAAATCTTACAAAAACTTTATATTTCATTTAGCCATGTGTGATTTTGTTAACAATTTAAATGAATTTGTAGACTTAAATTATCCTATAAAGTAGACAACCATCAAAACTACATTAAACCAATCCAATTAATGTTCAATTTTCGGTCGATGTAATTTACATGATTCAAGAGTAAAATTATTCAATAATAACCAACACATCCATCAAACCAAACCAAATTTTAGAAGCATTTATGTTACATCATATTAGATCCTCCAAAAACATTGCAAAATAATGAGCTACATAACTCTTATCATTACTATAATCATTGATATAAAAATTGACCTATTTTATAAGGATCGAGATTCACTTGTACTACTTTGTATTCCATTAAATTTCAACCCAGCATGTCTATAACACACATGTACATTTATATTGTTACTTGCTCTAAGTGGTAATATTGACATTGAATCTTAGTTTGAGAACTAAATATATAGTTCTTAGAAAAATTCACAAAATTATCTTACCTACCACCTTACACCATGGCAGGACATGTGGATAATTATCTTATCTTAGTATAAACTCATGACAAAGCAACTAACTTCTTTAAGGATAGTTTTTTAATTCAATTTTCACTTAGTTGTGTATTTCTTAATTCAGATATTTTTCAAATAAATTCCTCTAGATAATCAACATCTTTAACTACTAGAAGCTTCTTTGAATCTCTACAATTTTTATGTACTTTGGATACAATCCACATTACATTCCTATACACCAACTATTTTTTACATAGAATGAACTTCACAAATTGAGTTATATTTGTAGTGATAACCATATCTAACTCAATTATTTACATAAATTTTTAATATGTCTCAAGTTGGAGATAAAATTCAACATTATTATGGTAGCAACAAGTTTTACATACTTTATTTATATGTAAAAAGTATGGTCATAGATTCTTCAACACTCTTTGAGAAATTTTATAAAAAAATTAAATTAAATGTTTAAATAAATTCACTTTAAGTTGTATCTAAAAAAAATTGAATGAGAATTTTTGGTTTCATCTTCATCCATTACTTGTACAATATCCTTCCTATTAGAGGTGAAATGAGAGTGGTCAGTCTAATATTCAATTAAATCTAATTTTTTGGCATCATCTATAATTCTATATTTTTAAGAAACCCTACAAACACTCATCCAATTCTTTTCATATAGGATAGGTAGAGGGGGGGGGGGGAGGGTAGCTAGGCTCTACTCTAGCCTAGTCGAATCATCCCATAGTATGCTTTCATCTAAATGGTTAATTTTCACAAGATATCTTTGATTTTTTCTTGCACATGTAGCAATTATGCAATTGCATGCACTTGTTTCTTATATGTGAATTTTTTTACTTCTATTCTTGTCATCAATGCCCTATGTGTACCACTTAGATTCTTAGTTCAACTTTTGGATTGAATAGAATTTAATACTTCTTCTAATTTTTTAGATACTATATGTTTAAATTTTTTTCTAAATAATTTTACACATAATTATGTTTCTCCAAATAAATTTTTTTCTTCAAAAAAAACATCTTAATTTTTTTTACAATCCAACTTTAGTATAATATCAAGCAACATATCCTTAGGTGGAATCTTACTAAAAATTGCATCCTCATCCATATACATTAAATTTTCCATATAAAGAAGAAATTTTGTATCATCAATTTCATTTTAAACCATTTAATCATTTCTTGCTCTACCAATGTCTTTTACAATTCTTTGTTCAACATGTTCTTGTTCAACTTGTTCATTAACATGTTTAACTTATTCTTCTTGAAAGACAACCTAAGAGGATGCAACCAATTCTTTACCCAATCTATTTTCTCTCTTTTTTGATAGATTAGATCTTATTCCTTGTATTCCTCATCAGAAATTATGTAAATTTATCTACACATGCATATAGTTCAAATGGGTACATATTACAATAATTTAAAAATATTTTCATGCACATTACCTGTTAAACCCTAAAACTTAGATTTCTTCCCTCTTTACCTAAGAAAATCTTAGATACCTAAAGCTTAATTATATTCTCTTCCTATGTCACTTCTTATTTCACATTCTTATGGTAAAATAATTTGCTAGCGTGGATTATTTTCACTTTCCACGTACCCCTACTATATTTTATTTTTAAATTTTTCTATTATGTCAATCTTTCCTACTAAACCATATTATGATGAACAATTTATAGTAGAATGTCAACTTGGAAATAATCCTCTCATTTTCCATGCTCAATTATTCATCTTTAAATTATCTTATATCATTTTTCTCATTGTTACTTTTCACTAGATTTTTAGATATTACTTTAATGCTTCTCATTATCACATATTTCCTTATAATTTATATATTATGCACTTTATTTCTATACCTGCTTATTATACCCTCCAACTATTATCTTACCCTTGTTTATCCCTCAATCCTCTTATCAATGTTCAAAATATTATTTTCCATAATAAATATAATTACTTATTTGTATCATGTTGAAATCATCACCTTGTTATGCTTCTCATATTATTAGATTTGACTACTTTTCCTCCCACCATTCACATTGTTAATTACCTACTTTTTAATATTTTATCCTGATCGTGCACCTTAACATTCCTACTACATTAGATACTCTAGTTCATGTGCTATTTACATTATCCTTTTCATAGCACCACATAGGTTCTAAAGTTCATCCACTACACTTATAAAATGTATTCACTTATATATCCTTATTAATTTTATCTATTTTATTACCAAAAAATTATGGATTAGTGAAGATGAGTGTGGAAGTGGGTATTATGAATGGTGAATAATCAATCATTAATTGGTTAAGATTAATGTGAAGGTGAGTATGATGAATAATAAATGATGAATGAGAGAAGTTATATAACTTTAATTGAATTTTTCTTTTCACATGTCGCACTTGTAATGATTAAATATTAGGAGTGATTTTTTTGAAAAATTATTTAAATTGACATTTTTTCTCTTATTATTTTGTAAATGATGAATGATCTGAATAATGAATAATGAATTATTCAATATGAATGTGGAGATGTTCATGTGATAAATAATGAATGATAGAATAATGAATGTGGAGGTGCGAATGATGAATAATAGAATAATAGAATGATGAATGTGGAAATAAACATGATGAATAATGAATGAAAAATGATGAATGAGAGGAGTCACAACCTCAATTATTTTTTCCCCACATCTCATGCTTGTAATGATAAAAGGTTGGAACTCACGTGATATTTCTAAAATGTTCTTCCTCCTTTTTCTAATTAAAAAATTTCATTTTACTTTCCTCTTACTTTTTATTAATGATAAATGATTTGAATATTGAATTGTGAATTGTTCAAGATGAAAGTGCAAGTGTGCATTATGAATAATGAATGTGGGCATGTACATGATGGATAATACATAGTAGAAAGATTTAAATTTTTTATTATAATAAATAAGTATGATGGTTTTATTATCTAAAATAAATTCATCATATTTATTATTGGTACGAATAGAGTGTTAAGTATCTAACTAGTTCATCTGTTAGGTCTTATTCACACATGTTCATATGTTAAGTTTATTTAAGACTTTAGGAATATTTCTAGAAGTCTCTAGTATAAATGTGATCTTATCTTTAGTTGATTCTAAGATTTTTTTGGTAATTTTTTTCAAATGAAAAGTTAAAATGTGATTAGTGATACCTCTCAAAATAGTATTATATATCAGATTTGAAAAATATATAGTTTATTTCAAATTTTCTATAATCTCATTAATATGGATTATAAAAATATATTATTCTTATGAACCACCTTGATCTTTAATTTTCATTCATTCTCACCCAAGATGAGATTGAATTTGTGCAAGTGATCCAAGTCAATTGTAAAATTTGTGAAAAATGCACCTAAGCTTTTACTTTTCAATTCAAATTTAGGGGTAACCTGACCCTTACAATTAAACATTATGTGACTAATCAAGATGCATTCATTGACATAATCAAAACATTTATTATTGTATTACCTACTTGCATCAACATTCAGAACATCTCCTAAGATGCTTTTGATCATTTCCAGAAGTTGTCAACTCTGTATCCTAATGTTTTAACCAAGGAGAGACACATTCTTTGTCATTAGCAAACTCTCAATCACACATCCAATTTTTTATCTGAAAACAAATACTAACATTCAAGACAAATTGAAAGCAAACAATAAAAAATTTACAAAGATCATATCCATGAATCCAAATTAAATCTACACTTGCATAAGTTGAATCTTCAGATCAGTTGACAATGACAGTGAATTTACAGATTCTGAGACATTTGTCTAATCTTTTCCCCAAAAAAAATTCTGCACATTTATAAATCACTTATAACCATTTATCATACCATATCTACATCAATTTTTCCAACTATTTAATTCTAAAATAATTCTTTGATTATGTTTCCAATGCCCTTTATACATAAAAGATTTTGTTCTCCCTTTCAACTTTTAGCCCAATCCTGATCTTTGAAAAACACGCACTTCTGCTTGACAAACCAAACACTTAACAGATCTCTTAAAATCCCATTCGAGCCTTTGGACGTATGACTGTTCTTTGGTGGACGGACTGCGAAGATGGTTTCGATCATTTGGATGAATTAGCAAAGCAAGCAACAAGGTTTCTATTTTACGTATAGAACTAGCTGCAATCCTCGGCCTATTCTTTAGGGCAAGGAGATATCCCACTGGTGCATCGCTTCACTTTGGGTTGTTAAGAAGTTGAAGTCCCGCCTTATCCTGTTTGTTCAACATATCTTTTACAGTGGTCGAATGGCCAATAGAAACAATAAACTCAGTCCATCTTTGTTTAATTGCCATTGTCCATTGCATGCTGCCATGTAACGATCAGCTGTAACTATATTTCACTTTCTCGTTTACTTTACAAGCTGCAAGTGTTTCCCAAAGCTTTCACCAAATAGAAGTTGCTATTAATATTTGAGGCCATGGATGCCTGCTCTGTACACCATAAGGCCATTGCAAGCACAGAATTTGATATTAAAAGGGTGTAATGGTACCTACAAGATTAACTCACATTGCTGCAGAGCAGTTGAATGAGTAATTAAAAAAAAAAAAACTTATTTATAGATCATAGTGGCACTTCTTTATTTGAGAGCTCACGTCCTGTATCACCTGCTGCGACTTATACTTGACCTTTATGTCGCTTTCCACAACCGGTACCCAAATTACAGTATTTTATTATAGCAGAAATGTCCATAACAGCTCATAAAGAACATATGGCATTACTGTACAGTTAAAAATTTCTTCAGATTGTTAATGCTCAAGGCATGACTAGAGATATCTACACTTTTATATCAAGGTTGGGAAACAAGTATACAAGGGGCCCTGCTTCGAAGGTACAATGAGCAGGTAGTACTGGAGGATCTTCTGGTTGTGGACAAGTCATTTGTCGCCTTTTTAGTTAGATATCACTCTGCTTTATCTGGCTGACATAAAGCATTCCCCCTTTAGTATTTAGTTGACTTACCCAATTCACCCATGGCCAGCATTTGATATACTAAACACAAATATCTATGTGATCAAAGACACCAGTAATGTAAAGACGTATTGTTTAATGATATCGAAGATTCCAGAGGTTAAACACTTGTTTCAAATTCTAGACTCTCAGATATTAGTGTGGATAATTTGTTCCAGATGCAGAGAGGAACAAGAGATGATAAAGGAAATTAAAGCAAAAAATAAAATAAGCAAGGTTCAAATTAAAAGTTATATGATGGTGAAT